>JBBDGP010004560.1:0-51237 GCA_037952835.1 Lithobates septentrionalis | reverse complement strand
TGAGCAGCCTGAGACTTTTATCTTGGCCTCCACCTCCAGATCTTTTATCTTACTGACCAAAGGAATGTGGACCCCTGACCATCACACCTATACTATATGGCTTAGTAAGTAGACCCTCCTCCAACTGATTGAGTCCTGGTAGTATTTTATACACCGTTGCTATAAAGTGCCCGCATTCTCCACCAAAACTGTCGTGGAATTCAGTCATTAATTACTTTTATTGTTATTACAGGAAATATAAATATCCCCAGTAAAAGCAATAGGCAGTGACAGGTACAGTATCTCACAAAAGTGAGTACACCCCTCACATTTTGTAAATCTTTTCTTCTCTCTTTTCATGTGACAACACTGAAGAAATGACACTTTGCTACAATGTAAACTACTGAGTGTACAGATTGTATAACTGTGTAAATTTGTTGTCCCCTCAACTAGACGTATGAGTGGTGCCAGCATTGCTGCAGAGGTTGAAGGGGTGGGGGGGGTCAGCCTGTCAGTGCTCAGACCATACGCCGCACACTGCATCAAATTGGTCTGCATGTCTGTCATCCCAGAAGGAAGCCTCTTCTAAAGATGATGCACAAGAAAGCCCGCAAACAGTTTGCTGAAGACAAGCAGACTAAGGACATGTATTACTGGAACCATGTCCTGTGGTCTGATGAGACCAAGATAAACTTATTTGGTTCAGATGGTGACAAGCGTGTGTGGGGGCAACCAGGTGAGGAGGACAAAGACAAGTGTGTCTTGTCTACAGTCAAGCATGGTGGTGGGAGTGTCATGGTCTGGGGATGCATGAGTGCTGCCGGCACTGGGGAGCTACAGATCATTGAGGGAACCATGAATGCCAACATGTACTGTGACATACTGAAGCAGAGCATGATCCACTCCCTTCAGAGACTGGATCGCAGGGCAGTATTCCAACATGATAACTACCCCAAACACACCTCCAAGATGACCACTGCCTTGCTAAAGAAGCTGAGGGTAAAGGTGATGGACTGGCCAAGCATGTCTCCAGACCTAAACACTATTGATCATCTGTGGGACATCCTCAGACGGAAGGTGGAGGAGCGCAAGGTCTCTAACACCCACCAGCTCTGTGATGTCATCATGGAGGAGGGGAAGAGGACTCCAGTGACAACCTGTGAAGCTCTGGTGACCTCCATGCCCAAGAGGGTTAAGGCAGTGCTGGAAAATAATGGTGGCCACACAAAATATTGACACTTTGGGCCCAATTTGGACATTTTCACTTTGGGGTGTACTGACTTTTGTTGCCAGCGGTTTAGACATTAATGGCTGTGTGTTGAGTTATTTTGAGGGGACAGCAAATTTACACTGTTATACAAGCTGTACACTCACTACTTTACATTGTAGCAAAGTGTCATTTCTTCAGTGTTGTCACATGAAAAGATAGAAGAAAAGATTTACACAAATGTGAGGGGTGTACTTACTTTTGTGAGATACTGTACATCATACAAAGACATTGTAGACAATTGTGCTCCTCCAACTTTGTGGAAACAGTTTGCGGAAGACCCTTTTCTGTTCCACCATGACTGAGCCCCTGTGTACAAAACCAGCTCCATAAAGACATGGCTTAACCAGTTTGGTGTGGAGGAACGCGAGTGTCCTGCACAGAGCCCTGACCTCAACCCTACTGATCAGCTTTTTAATTGGAATGCTGATGGTTAGATAGATCTTCTCATCCAACATCAGCCCTGACCTCAACCCTATTCAATACCTTTGGAATTAATTGGAATGAGCCAGGTCTTCTCAACCAGCATCTGCATAAAGACACGGATGACCAGTTTGGTGTGGAGGTACTTGATAGTCCTGCACAGAGCCCTGACCTCAACCCTATTGAACACCTTTGGGATGAATTGGAACGCAGATTGTGAGGCAGGTCTTCTCATCCACCATCAGTACCTGACCTCAGAAACGGGCACAGATTTCCTATAGACATCCTCCAAAATCACAAATCTTCACAAATGGGCCCATATTCATATAGAAGAGCGGAGTCTGTGGTTTAGGAATGAGATATTCAATAAGCTCAGAGCCCTGACCTCAACCCTACTGAACATGTTTGGAATTAATTAGAAGGTCTTTTCGTCCAACATCAGTGCCTGACCTCACAAATGGGCACAAATTCCCACAGACACCCTCCAAAATCTTGTCCGAAGTCTTCCCATTAGAGTGGAGGATGTTGTAGCCACAAAGGGGTTACAACTCCATATTAATGGTCATATGAGGAGGGGGCACCTCCATATTAATGGTCATATGAGGAGGGGGCACCTCCATATTAATGGTCATATGAGGAGGGGGGCACCTCCATATTAATGGCCATATGAGAAGGGGGGCACCTCCATATTAATGGCCATATGAGAAGGGGGGCACCTCCATATTAATGGCCATATGAGAAGGGGGGCACCTCCATATTAATGGCCATATGAGAAGGGGGGCACCTCCATATTAATGGCCATATGAGGAGGGGGGCACCTCCATATTAATGGCCATATGAGGAGGGGGGCACCTCCATATTAATGGTCATATGAGAAGGGGGGCACCTCCATATTAATGGCCATATGAGGAGGGGGGCACCTCCATATTAATGGCCATATGAGAAGGGGGGCACCTCCATATTAATGGCCATATGAGGAGGGGGGCACCTCCATATTAATGGCCATATGAAAAGGGGGCACCTCCATATTAATGGCCATATGAGAAGGGGGGCACCTCCATATTAATGGCCATATGAGAAGGGGGCACCTCCATATTAATGGCCATATGAGAAGGGGGGCACCTCCATATTAATGGTCATATGAGGAGGGGGGCACCTCCATATTAATGGCCATATGAGAAGGGGGGCACCTCCATATTAATGGTCATATGAGGAGGGGGGCACCTCCATATTAATGGCCATAGGAGGAGGGGGGCACCTCCATATTAATGGTCATATGAGGAGGGGGGCACCTCCATATTAATGGTCATATGAGGAGGGGGGCACCTCCATATTAATGGCCATATGAGGAGGGGGGCACCTCCATATTAATGGTCATAGGAGGAGGGGGGCACCTCCATATTAATGGCCATATGAGGAGGGGGGCACCTCCATATTAATGGCCATATGAGGAGGGGGGCACCTCCATATTAATGGCCATATGAGAAGGGGGGCACCTCCATATTAATGGCCATATGAGAAGGGGGGCACCTCCATATTAATGGCCATATGAGAAGGGGGGCACCTCCATATTAATGGCCATATGAGGAGGGGGGCACCTCCATATTAATGGCCATATGAGAAGGGGGGCACCTCCATATTAATGGCCATATGAGGAGGGGGCACCTCCATATTAATGGTCATATGAGGAGGGGGGCACCTCCATATTAATGGCCATATGAGGAGGGGGGCACCTCCATATTAATGGTCATATGAGGAGGGGGGCACCTCCATATTAATGGTCATATGAGGAGGGGGCACCTCCATATTAATGGCCATATGAGAAGGGGGGCACCTCCATATTAATGGCCATATGAGGAGGGGGGCACCTCCATATTAATGGCCATATGAGAAGGGGGGCACCTCCATATTAATGGCCATATGAGGAGGGGGGCACCTCCATATTAATGGCCATAGGAGGAGGGGGGCACCTCCATATTAATGGTCATATGAGGAGGGGGGCACCTCCATATTAATGGTCATATGAGGAGGGGGGCACCTCCATATTAATGGCCATATGAGGAGGGGGGCACCTCCATATTAATGGTCATAGGAGGAGGGGGGCACCTCCATATTAATGGCCATATGAGGAGGGGGGCACCTCCATATTAATGGCCATATGAGAAGGGGGCACCTCCATATTAATGGCCATATGAGGAGGGGGGCACCTCCATATTAATGGTCATATGAGGAGGGGGGCACCTCCATATTAATGGCCATATGAGGAGGGGGGCACCTCCATATTAATGGTCATAGGAGGAGGGGGGCACCTCCATATTAATGGCCATATGAGGAGGGGGGCACCTCCATATTAATGGCCATATGAGAAGGGGGGCACCTCCATATTAATGGCCATATGAGAAGGGGGGCACCTCCATATTAATGGCCATATGAGAAGGGGGCACCTCCATATTAATGGCCATATGAGGAGGGGGCACCTCCATATTAATGGTCATATGAGGAGGGGGGCACCTCCATATTAATGGCCATATGAGGAGGGGGGCACCTCCATATTAATGGTCATAGGAGGAGGGGGGCACCTCCATATTAATGGCCATATGAGGAGGGGGGCACCTCCATATTAATGGCCATATGAGAAGGGGGGCACCTCCATATTAATGGCCATATGAGAAGGGGGGCACCTCCATATTAATGGCCATATGAGAAGGGGGGCACCTCCATATTAATGGCCATATGAGAAGGGGGGCACCTCCATATTAATGGCCATATGAGGAGGGGGGCACCTCCATATTAATGGCCATATGAGAAGGGGGGCACCTCCATATTAATGGCCATATGAGGAGGGGGCACCTCCATATTAATGGCCATATGAGGAGGGGGGCACCTCCATATTAATGGTCATATGAGGAGGGGGGCACCTCCATATTAATGGTCATATGAGGAGGGGGGCACCTCCATATTAATGGCCATATGAGAAGGGGGGCACCTCCATATTAATGGCCATATGAGGAGGGGGGCACCTCCATATTAATGGCCATATGAGAAGGGGGGCACCTCCATATTAATGGCCATATGAGGAGGGGGGCACCTCCATATTAATGGCCATATGAGGAGGGGGGCACCTCCATATTAATGGCCATAGGAGGAGGGGGGCACCTCCATATTAATGGTCATATGAGGAGGGGGGCACCTCCATATTAATGGTCATATGAGGAGGGGGGCACCTCCATATTAATGGCCATATGAGGAGGGGGGCACCTCCATATTAATGGTCATAGGAGGAGGGGGGCACCTCCATATTAATGGCCATATGAGGAGGGGGGCACCTCCATATTAATGGCCATATGAGAAGGGGGCACCTCCATATTAATGGCCATATGAGAAGGGGGGCACCTCCATATTAATGGCCATATGAGAAGGGGGCACCTCCATATTAATGGCCATATGAGAAGGGGGGCACCTCCATATTAATGGTCATATGAGGAGGGGGGCACCTCCATATTAATGGCCATATGAGAAGGGGGGCACCTCCATATTAATGGTCATATGAGGAGGGGGGCACCTCCATATTAATGGCCATAGGAGGAGGGGGGCACCTCCATATTAATGGTCATATGAGGAGGGGGGCACCTCCATATTAATGGTCATATGAGGAGGGGGCACCTCCATATTAATGGCCATATGAGAAGGGGGCACCTCCATATTAATGGTCATAGGAGGAGGGGGGCACCTCCATATTAATGGCCATATGAGGAGGGGGGCACCTCCATATTAATGGCCATATGAGAAGGGGGGCACCTCCATATTAATGGCCATATGAGAAGGGGGCACCTCCATATTAATGGCCATATGAGAAGGGGGCACCTCCATATTAATGGCCATATGAGGAGGGGGGCACCTCCATATTAATGGCCATATGAGAAGGGGGGCACCTCCATATTAATGGCCATATGAGGAGGGGGGCACCTCCATATTAATGGCCATATGAGAAGGGGGGCACCTCCATATTAATGGCCATATGAGGAGGGGGCACCTCCATATTAATGGCCATATGAGGAGGGGGGCACCTCCATATTAATGGTCATATGAGGAGGGGGCACCTCCATATTATTGGTCATGGTTTTGGAATGGAATGACCAGCAAGTTCAGATAGGTGTGATAGTCAGGTGTTCACAAACTTTTAGCCATATAGTCTCTACAGTGAACGAGTTGCACTTTAGCATGCCTCGGCTGGCACAAAGATTGTTTTAGGTTGGATGTTCTCAGTTCTCAGATTGCCCACCAATGTGATGGTGTATGGGCCTCACTTTTATCTCTACGCTGGGAGGTGGTCTAAGTCCCTGTTCACTCTAGATTGTTTTTCAGCTCATTTCCTCACGCGGACTACGCTCAACATCCAGAATCACATTCTTTCTAATTGCCGTTGTTCACACTTTTTACCTCACACTCTACACCATACACTCCAGAAAAGTACAAGAGCTTTTTTTTCTTGAGTGTGTTCCGATGTTTTTGTCCCCAAAGATGTCAATGGACGCACCTGTAAACGCATGCAGGCATGAAAAACTCCTCTCCCCTAGAAATCTCCTCCTCCTCCAGAAGACCTCTTCTCATCTGGAACACCTCTCCTCCTCTAGGCATGCTGTACTTCTCTAGAACTGCTCTCCACCTCTAGAACTTCTCTCCTCTTCTAGAACTGCTCTCCTCTTCTAGAACTCCTCTCCACCTCTAGAACACCTTTTCACCTCTAGAACAACTCTCCTCTTCTAGAACAACTCTCCTCTTCTAGAACAACTCTCCTCTTCTAGAACTTCTCTCCTCTTCTAGAACAACTCTCCTCTTCTAGAACTTCTCTCCTCTTCTAGAACTTCCCTCCTCTTCTAGAACTTCTCTCCTCTTCTAGAACTTCTCTCCTCTTCTAGAACTTCTCTCCTCTTCTAGAACTTCCCTCCTCTTCTAGAACTTCTCTCCTCTTCTAGAACTTCTCTCCTCTTCTAGAACTTCTCTCCTCTTCTAGAACTCCCCTTCTCCTCTACAAACTCCTCTTCTCCTCTACAAACTCCTCTTCTCCTCTACAAACTCCTCTGCTCCTCTAAAAACTCCTCTGCTCCTCTACAAACTCCTCTCCTCTTCTAGAAATTATCTCCTTCTCTAGAAATTCTGTCCTCTTCTAGGACTCCTATCCTCTTCTAGGACTCCTATCCTCTTCTAGGACTCCTCTCTGCCTCTGGAAATCCTCTCCTCCTCTAGAACCCCTCTCCTCCTCTAGAACCCCTCTCCTCCTCTAGAACCCCTCTCCCCTTCTAGAACTCCTCTCCCCTTCTAGAACTCCTCTCCCCTTCTAGAACTCCTCTCCCCTTCTAGAACTCCTTTCCTCCTCTAGAATTCCTCTCCTAGAACTCCTCTCCTCTTCTAGAACTCCTCTCCTCTTCTAGAACTCCTCTCCTCTTCTAGAACTCCTCTCCTCTCCTAGAACTCCTCTCCTCTCCTAGAACTCCTCTCCTCTTCTAGAACTCCTCTCCACCCATTGCTCAGCCCAGGAAACAAATGTCTGAAGATTGATAGTTGTGCAAAAACGCTTCCATTATTCCTGCAAAAAGCCCCACAAAAAAGCTTGGGAATCCATTGAAATGAGCTCTTCTCCTCAGGTGTGAGTGCAGACTGAGGCCGCGTTCACAGGGGCCTAGAGAACACGTTCTTCCTTCCTTTACACAGTTTATGTGCTTTTTTTGAGATGACTATAGAACAGCTTCCTACACACAGCGTCTTTGCGTCACATTGGGGGCAACATTTGGCAGGCATTATGAAATTGCAAAGCCCGCCAGATGTCTCCATTCAGGTCAAAAGGAACATTCCGCCATCGCATTCTAAACACGCCGAAGGTGTTTGCAGAGCTCTACGGCCAGGAATGCCCCACTAGAAAAAACAACCAGGCGTTCTGAGAGCTTCACAAATTACTTTTTAATACCTCCAAAATTATCTAAAATGTGTCTAAGGTCCCTTTCACACTTGTGTGACTTGTCCTGCGACTTGGGACTGCAGAGTCACATAACAAGTCGTATCCCAATGATTTCCAATGAGTGCCGATCATATCTGTGCGACTTCAAAGTAGTCCCTGCATGACTTTGGTCCGACTTTGATGCGAGTTGAGGGCCATAGACAAAATCACGCAACTTTCAAGTGTGAAAGGGGCCTAAAAGGCTCTTCGGCGTCAATGCTTATTGTACTCAGCCAAAAAGTATTCATATGTTTGGTGATCCCAACACACAAGAAAAACGCACACTCATCTGGAGGAGGACGCACAGACAGGCGATGCGCTTATAGATCTCAATATCTAATAGAAAGTTGCAACAGGGCTTTTGGAATAAATATACAAGATTTTTATTATAGTGATCAGAAAACAAGAAATGCAACATTTTCACAACAACATTGTAAGATAATAAATGTGAGGGGGCGCCGGCTAAGTGCAGCATCAATGAGTTTATTACGATTTTAAAAAGCCAAACGCAAACTCACAAATGGAGCTTTATCTGCAGCAATGCCACATTGGATGGAAGCCGTCCACCACCGGGAGACCCGAAAGGACCCGTTTGAGAAAGGAGCCAATAGGTGTTCCGAAACGTGTTACCTAAGCAACCAGCCCCACCCCAGGTGTGACATCACATCCTGCCTTGTGGCTCTCCTCACTTCCTGGGACAGCGGACTTGGTTTCCTCACTTTCAATACGCTGTTTGCTCTTCCGGTGGACGGCTTCCATTCAATGTGGTGTGGCTTGCGGATAAGCTCTTCGATTTTATATTTCTGTGAGTTCGCATTTGGCTTTTCAATCGTAATAAACCCATTGATGCTGCACTTAGCTGGCGCCCCCTAGTGTTCCTTTTTTTTTTTTTGTCATTTGTTCTTGTCTCAGGTGGAGCTGCCTACTAAAGTACATTACCGTTCCTATGAGATTTTTTTATGAACTCCTTATGCACTACCTATGCTACACAAGCGTGTCTTCACATATATCTAGGAGGGGGGTAGAGGATTACTTATGTGGGGGATTAGCATTTGTTTGCGCCACGGTTTCAATTGTAGTATAACGAATGGAACCTTTCTTATCTGATCATATTACACATCGCAATGTTTGGGCTAATTTAAGATTTACTCCAAAAATTAAGCAAAACCGACAGTATATGCGCACATTTTATTAGGTCCATTGCGACAAAAAAATCCACCTGGCTTTTTTTTTTTTTTTTTTTACTATTTTTTAAAAAAAAAATTACCAGTGCATTGCAAGGGACAGCTGCCTACATTTTTCCCCAAAATGATTCTTCCACCTTTGTTGTCAGTGGGGCGACCTAATGTGTGTCGTGTACTAGACGGTGATATTGCACCCTCAATTTTTCTTTTTTTTTAAGTGTAATGTGACTAAAAATCTAATTTTTTCTTTAGTTTTGAACCCTTATTTAAAAAGTTTGGTGCCACATCCCCATAGAACTAGCAGAATAAAAAGCAACAGAAATTAAATAGGAACAGGATTTTTACAGTGCTTACAAATAATAATGAAAACCAATGATATAAAAAGATATATAACAAATTTAATGAGAATAAAGTTAAAACATTAGGCATTAGGCGAATATTCAACTTTAACAGAGGTTGCTTTTTCGTATATTAGCCTGACATGATTCGCATTAGCTTCATCAGGGGATATACGAATATCCCTGATGATATCGCTTTTCTGATTCGTATATCCCCTGATGAAGCTAATGCGAAACATGTCAGGCTAATATAGCTTCATCAGGAGCTATACGAATATCTCTGATGATGTCGCTTTTCTGATATATATATTCCCTGATGAAGCTAATGCGAAACATATCAGGCTAATATAGCTTCATCAGGAGATATACGAATATCCCTGATGATGTCGCTTTTCTGATTCGTATATACCCTGATGAAGCTAATGCGAAACATGTCAGGCTAATATAGCTTCATTAGGAGCTATACGAATATCTCTGATGATGTCGCTTTTCTGATATATATATTCCCTGATGAAGCTAATGCGAAACATATCGGGCTAATATAGCTTCATCAGGAGATATACGAATATCCCTGATGATGTCGCTTTTCTGATTCGTATATCCCCTGATGAAGCTAATGCGAAACATGTCAGGCTAATATAGCTTCATCAGGGGATATACGAATATCCCTGATGAGGCTTTTCTGATTCATATATCCCCTGATGAAGCTAATGCAAAACATGTCGGGCTAATATACGAAAAAGCAACCTCTGTTAAAGTTGAATATTCGCCTAATGACCACCTCTATCATCAATTGTTGACTATCAGTGAACAAAGCAGCTCTGTTTATGTTTTAACTTGATTCTCATTAAAATTGTTATATACCTTTTTATATCATTGGTTTTCATTATTATTTGTAAGCACCGTAAAAATCCCGTTCCTCTTCTCTCCATTTTCAAAATGACCCACTTGGGACAAGGTGCCAATCTTTTGGGTGTTCTACCTTGAGCCGGACATACTTCATATAAGAAATTAAATAGATTTTTGAGGCATATGAACCATATCCCACCCACCTCCTTGGGACAGCGACCCCCCATACCAAAAAAATTGCATACAATTAAAGTGGAGTTCCACCCACTTTTACAACTCTTCAGCATCCCTCACTAAACTGTGCACTGTAAACAAATTGGATATTTTGACATTTTTTTTCTCAGCACCTACTGTATATCTACTGTATTCATTTTTCACTTCCTCCTCCCTGGCTGCGGCCCATCGCATCATTTCCTGTTTGCAATGCCTTCTGGGAAGGGGCGGCAACTTCCTCTGACACTGCTGTTGCTATGGAAACCTGACCTGAAACCTATTACACTGCTTGTGCTGCACTGAGCATGTGCGAGATCTGCAAGGATGAGATCCAGGAAGAAATACAGTCTGGCTTCAGATGGCCACACTTAAGATGGCCACGGCCTGCTGTAAGTTTATAAAATAACAAACTACTGCTATAAACTAACAAAACAGACCTTAGTTTACAGACTAACTTTACTAGAATACATTCAGCTTGTGTATTATAGAGGTATTTTTTATTTAAAAAGTATAATTTCTGCCGGAACACCACTTTAACCACTTCCCGCCCGCCCTATGGCGGATTGACGTCCGGGAAGTGGTTCTGTTATCCTGACTGGGCGTCATATGACGTCCAGCAGGATAACATGCCGCAGCGCGCCCCCGGGGGCGCGCATCGCGGCGATCGGTGGATCGGTGTGTCAGTCTGACACACCGCTACACCGATCTCGGTAAAGAGCCTCCAGCGGAGGCTCTTTACCACGTGATCAGCCGTGTCCAATCACGACTGATCACGCTGTCAATAGGAAGAGCCGTTGATCGGCTCTTCCTCACTCGCGTCTGACAGACGCGAGTAGAGGAGAGCCGATCGGCGGCTCTCCTGGCAGGGGGGGTCTGTGCTGATTGTTTATCAGCGCAGCCCCCCCGCAGATCACCACACTGGACCACCAGGGATCGCCACTAGGACCACCAGGGAAGGGGCAACATGTGGATGGCCAGGTATGTACCCCATGGTCATCCACATGTGCCCAGTGTGCCAAATCTGTGCCAATATGTGCCCACAAATGGGCACTGATTGGCACCATTATGTTGCAGTGATGCCCAGCAATGCCACCCTTAGGGGCATCACTGCAAACAAGCAGTGTCACCAGTGCCACCCATCAGTGTCCATTCGTGTCACCTGTCAGTGCCCATCCATGCCCATCAGTGCCCATCTATCAGTGCCCATCCATGCCCATCTGTGCCAACTATCAGTGCCACCCATAAGTGCCCATCAATGCCACCTATGAGTGCCCATCAATGCCACCTATGAGTGCCCATCAGTGCCGCCTATAAGTGCCCATCCGTGCCACCTATGAGTGCCCATCAGTGCCACCTATCAGTGCCCATCAGTGCCACCTATCAGTGCCCATCATCAGTGCCCATCATCAGTGCCCATCATCAGTGCCCATCAGTGCCACCTCATCAGTGCCACCTCATTGGTGCCCATCAGTGCCGCCGTATCAGTGCCCGTCAGTGCAGCCATATCGGTGCCCGTCATTGAAGAAGAAAACGTACTTATTTACAAAAAGTTTTAACAGAAACAAAGAAAAACTTGTTTATTTTTCAAAATTTTCGGTCTTTTTTTATTTGTTGCGCAAAAAATAAAAATCACAGAGGTGATCAAATACCACCAAAAGAAAGCTCTATTTGTGGGGAAAAAATGATAAAAAATTTGTTTGGGTACAGTGTAGCATGACCGCGCAATTGTCATTCAAATTGCGACAGCGCTGAAAGCTGAAAATTGGCCTGGGCGGGAAGGTGTCTAAGTGCCTGGTATTGAAGTGGTTAAGTAAAGAAAAAGACAATACAGCAGATCTAAAATACTTAAAACCCCCAAACATTATATATATATATATATATATATTATAATTTTTGTTTAGCAGAACCCCTATAGAAAAAATTATTGATGGGTGTTGCAATTTTTTGTGTCACACAGTATTTGCGCAGCAGTTTCTTGAAGATGCTGTTTTTTTTTGGAAAAAATAAAATTTAATGAATAAAAAAAACACACAAAAAAAAAATATTTACCCCAATTTTTTGAGCATAATGTAAAAGATGATGTTACGCCAAGTAAATGGATACCTAACATGTCACGTTTTAATATTGGGTCTGCCCGTGAAAAAGCAGCAAACTACGGTGCCTAAAATTGTCCATAGACGTCGCTTTAAACGCCTTTTACAGGTTACCAGTTTAGAGTTACACAGGTCTGGTGCTAGAATTCACCGTAATCACCTTGTACATATGCATGTGGGAGTGACGTATGCGTTCGCATTTGTGCGTAAAGGGGACGGGGTGCTTTAAAAAAAAAAAAAAAAAAAGATTATTTTATTTTATACCAAAAAAATGTTTTTTTTTACACTTTATTTTTTTGGGATTAACTTTATTGCTATCACAAAGGATGAACAACATCCTTTGTAACAGGATGGGCTAGAGCTGCACGATTCTGGCTAAAATAAGAATCACAAATTTTTTTGCTTAGAATAAAGATCACGATTCTCGTGACGTAACCTCGTCTTTCACAAACAAAATTTAAAAATTGGGCTAACTTTACAGTTTTGTTTTTTTTTAAATTCATTAAAGTGTATTTTTTTCCAAAAAAATGCGTTTGAAAGACCGCTACACAAATACAGTGACATAAAATATTGCAACAACTACCATTTTATTCTCGAGGGTCTCTGCTAAAATATATATATATATATATACTGCCAGGTCGCTGCCATAGGATGCATTAAGGTGAAAAAACACAAAGGATTACAACCCCTTTAAGGGGTTAAAGCAGGCGATGAGGAGGCGACACAACACCTCCTCAATGCTTTTTGAAGAGCGATTCCCAACAAGGTTCACGCTTCAGAGACCAAAGCAAGTGTGAATGAGCCCTTTAAAGCAGGGGGGGTAGGCAACCTCGGCCCCCCAGCTGTTTTAAAACTACAAGTCCCATGAGACATGGCAAGTCCCTGACGATCACAGGCATGACTCCTAGTGGCAGAGGCATGATGGGATTTGTAGTTTCACCACAGCTGGAGGGCCCAGGTTGCCTTTCCCCCTGCCTTAAAAGGGGTGTAAACCTTCCATTTTTTTTCACCTTAATGCATCCTATGATGGTTACAGCCCCCCCCCCCCCCCCCCCCCCAGCTGTCTGTCTGTGCCCCCCATTGGAGAAATTTTGCCCTCTCTATTTGTCCTGTTTACCATTTCATTGAAAGTGGAAGTAAAAAAAAAAAAAAAAAATTCCAAATGTTGGGTTGTCCCCTGAAAAGTAAAAGAGAAAATCTTCCAATGGGGACACTAGTTCTGGTAACCATGGGGGGGGGGGGGGGTCCCTAGGGAATCCCCTTAATTTGCAGGGATTTCCTCCCACTTCCTGTTTGGCTATGGGACAGGAAGTGAAGAGATATCTCAACAATGGGACACAGATGGCGTCACAGGGGTTATAATCCTTCTTTACTCTATCCAAGATGAAAAAAATAAATGTTCTACTTTAAGAGGAAAATCAATTCTTTCCTGTAGTCCAGGGGTCTCCCAACTGTGGCTCAGGGGCCGGATGTGGCTCTTTGCTTGCTTTTATCCGGCCCTTGGGGCACTAGTTCATTCGTTGACACCAAGAGAAGGGGCACGATTCCTACCAATGACATCAACGATGGGGCACAATTCTTCCCAATGACACCAGTGATGTGGCACAATTCCTCTAAGTGACACCAATGATGGGGCACAATGACATCAACGTAGAAGCGCAATGCCTACCCAACAATGGGGCCCAATGATACCAATGATGGGGCCCAATACCTACCAATGACATAAACGAAGGAGCGCAATGCCTACCCATGACACTAATAATTGGCCTAATGGCACCAATGATGGGGCACAATTCTACCCAATGACACCAATGATGGGGCACAATTAACACCAATGACATCAACGATGGGGCACAGTTTCTCCCACTAACACCAACAATGGGGCCCAATGATACCAATGATGGGACCCAATACCTACCAATGACATCAACGAAGGAGCGCAATGCCTACCCATGACACTAATAATTGGCTTAATGACACCAACTATGGGGCACAATTCCTATTAATGACACCAATGATGGGGCCTAATGACATCAACGTAGAAGCGCAATGCCTACCCAACAATGGGGCCCAATGATACCAATGATGGGGCCCAATACCTACCAATGACATAAACGAAGGAGCGCAATGCCTACCCATGACACTAATAATTGGCCTAATGGCACCAATGATGGGGCACAATTCTACCCAATGACACCAATGATGGGGCACAATTAATACCTATCAACGATGGGGCACAGTTTCTCCCACTGACACCAACAATGGGGCCCAATGATACCAATGATGGGGCCCAATACCTACCAATGACATCAACGAAGGAGCGCAATGCCTACCCATGACACTAATAATTGGCTTAATGACACCAACTATGGGGCACAATTCCTATTAATGACACCAACGATGGGGCAGGTCCACGAATCCTCTGACACCAAAGATGGGACATTGCTTACTCTAACTGATGCTGAGACATTTTCTACTCCTGATGGCCACAGACCGCCCCCCCCCCCCCCCCCCAAAGTCTGAAGGACAGTAAACTGGCCCTTTGTTTAGAAAGTTTGGAGACCCCCTGCTGTAGTATATCCACCGTCTCTGACACTATACTGTATGTTATATGTGGCCCTTTGGAGATGTCAGGGGCCACAATTGAGGTCCCCAATATTTACTACGTTCACTGCCATGGGGGGGGGGGTCTCTGTAGCCCTCGGGGGCCCCCCTGTGTGTACGTTCTCCTCTGGAAGGGCCTGATTTGTATACATGAGAGTATTTGGCTGAGCAGTCGCTACGCTAATAATGAAGACATCTGCCAGGAGTTTCTTCCCGGCATTTTTGGCCGGAGCATCCCCTCACTAAGCTGATAGATGTCTCACACTAATTAAATAATTAAAAAGTAATCAATCACATTTGACATGGTTTCAGCACCGCCGGAGCTTCAGGGATGAGATTTATTTATTTATTTATTTATTGCTGGTTCTCCTCCTCCTCCTCCTCCTCCTCCTCCTCCTCCTCCTCCTCCTCCTCCTCCTCCTCCTCCATATGGTGGAGGCTAATATTACAGGGACACCCAGAGTTTGGCAAATTCAAGTTCTCCCCGGATTATTAACCCCGTCGTCATGAAGCCGTTTCATACTTTCCAAACATGAAGGGGCTGTTGCAAGTCTTTGCTGTTGTTTTTCTGCTTTTGGGGTATTGTGGTTGTTTGAAGCATCACTCCATCCCAAACAGCGATTGTAAACATCCCAAACAGCGATTGTAAACATCCCAAACAGCGATTGTAAACATCCCAAACAGCGATTGTAAACATCCCAAACAGCGATTGTAAACATCCCAAACAGCGATTGTAAACATTACAAACAGTGATTGTAAAGGATCGTTTTTTATTTTTTTTTAAACTAACAAACATGTCGTACTTACCTCCGCTGTGCAGCTCGTTTTGCACAGAGTGGCCCCTGATCCTCCTCTTCTGGGGTCCCTCGGCGGCTCTTGCGGCTCCTTCCCACATCAGATAACCCCCCAGGAGAAGTGCTCTCCCAAGGGGGGGGTTACCAGCCTTTTGCGTCCATAGACACGAATGCTGGACTCGGCCCCGCCCCCCCCCCCCCGGCGCCCACGTCATTGGATTTGATTGACAGCAACGGGAGCCAATGGCTGCGCTGCTATCAATCTATCCAATCAAGAGCTGAGACCCCGTGGAGAGAGGGAGAACGCGTCCCCGCCGAGGAGATAAAGGGGCTCAGGTAAGTGAAATGGGGGGGGGGCAGGTGAAAAAACACTAGGGGTTACCACCCCTTTAAAGGATATATAGAGAAAGCTGGCACTCCAGTGCAACAGCTACAGTGAGAGGAAAAAAAGTATTTGACCCCTCTGCTGATTTTGTACATTTGCCCCACTGACAAAGAAACGATCAGTCTCTAATTTTAATGGTCGGTTTATTTTACCAGTGAGAGACAGAATAATAACAAAAATATCCAGAAAAACACATTTCACAAAAGTTATAAATTTATTTGCATTTTAGTGAGTGAAATAAGTATTTGATCCCCCAATCAATCAGCACGATTTCTGGCTCCCAGGTGTCTTCTATACAGGTAACAAGCTGAGATTAGGAGCACTGTATGTCTCTCTCTCTCTTAAAAGGAGTTCCCCTAATCTCAGCTTGTTCCCTGTATAAAAACACCTGTCCACAGAAGTAATCAATCAGATTCCAATCTCTCCACCATGGCCAAGTCCAAAGAGCTGTCCAAGGATGTCAGGGACAAGATTGTAGACCTACACAAGGCTGGAATGGGCTACAAGACCATCGCCAAGCAGCTTGGTGAGAGGGTGATGACAGTTGGTGTGATTTTCGCAAATGGAAGAAACACAAAATAACTGTCAATCTCCCTCAGTCTGGGGCTCCATGAAAGATCTCACCTCCTGGAGGTTCAATGATTGTGAGAACGGTGAGGAATCAGCCCAGAACTACACAGGAGAATCTTGTCAATGATCTCTTTGGCATCAACTCAACTCAGTATTTGGAGGAGGAGGAATGCTGCCTATGACCCCAAGAACACCATAAAACATGGAGGTGGAAACATTATGCATTGGGGGTGTTTTTCAGCTAAGTGGACAGGACAAAAAGGACGATGGATGGGGCCGTGTACCGTCAATTCTTGGGTGAGAACCTCCTTCCCTCAGCCAGGGCATTGAAAATGGGTCGTTGATGCTTATTCCAGCTGGCTCAAGAAGAAGCACATTAACCACTTGACGACCGCCTCACGCCGATGTACGTCGGCAAAGTGGCACGGACAGGCAAAATCACGTACAGGGTACGTGATTTGCCTTCCGCGGGTGGGGGGTCCGATCGGACCCCCCCCGGTGCCCGAGGCGGTCGTCGTTTGTCCAGCGGCGATCAGTGGTGAGGGGGAGACCATCCGTTCGTGGCCCCCCCCTCGCGATCGCCGCCGGCCAATCGAATCATTCCTTTGCTGCTGTATGCTAAACAGCAGCAAAGGAAATGATGTCATCTCTCCTCGGCTCGGTAATTTCCGTTCCGGCCCGAGGAGAGAAGACATCAATGTGAGTGCACCAACACACACACACACAGTAGAACATGCCAGGCACACAAAACACCCCGATCCCCCCCCCAATCACCCCCCCCCCCCCCTGTCACAAACTGACACCAGCAGTTTTTTTTTTTTTTTTTTCTGATTACTGCATAGTGTCAGTTTGTGACAGTTACAGTGTTGGGACAGATACTGTTACCCCCCTTTAGGTCTAGGGTACCCCCCTAACCCCCCCTAATAAAGTTTTAACCCCTTGATCACCCCCTGTCGCCAGTGTCACTAAGCGATCATTTTTCTGATCGCTGTATTAGTGTCGCTGGTGACACTAGTTAGGGACATAAATATTTAGGTTCGCCGTCAGCGTTTTATAGCGTCAGGGACCCCCATATACTACCGAATAAATGTTTTAACCCCTTGATTGCCCCCTAGTTAACCCTTTCACCACTGATCACCGTATAACCGTTACGGTTGACGCTGGTTAGTTTGTTTATTTTTTATAGTGTCAGGGCACCCGCCGTTTATTACCGAATAAAGGTTTAGCCCCCTGATCGCCCGGCGGTGATATGCGTCGCCCCAGGCAGCGTCAGATTAGCGCCAGTACCGCTAACACCCACGCACGCAGCATACACCTCCCTTAGTGGTATAGTATCTGATCGGATCAATATCTGATCCGATCAGATCTATACTAGCGTCCCCAGCAGTTTAGGGTTCCCAAAAACGCAGTGTTAGCGGGATCAGCCCAGATACCTGCTAGCACCTGCGTTTTGCCCCTCCGCCCGGCCCAGCCCACCCAAGTGCAGTATCGATCAATCACTGTCACTTACAAAAGACTAAAACGCATAACTGCAGCGTTCGCAGAGTCAGGCCTGATCCCTGCGATCGCTAACAGATTTTTTGGTAGCGTTTTGGTGAACTGGCAAGCGCCAGCGGCCTAGTACACCCCGGTCGCAGTCAAACCAGCACTGCAGTAACACTTGGTGACGTGGCGAGTCCCATAAGTGCAGTTCAAGCTGGTGAGGTGGCAAGCACAAGTAGTGTCCCGCTGCCACCAAAAAGACAAACACAGGCCCGTCGTGCCCATAGTGCCCTTCCTGCTGTATTCGCCAATCCTAATTGGGAACCCACCGCTTCTGCAGCGCCCGTACTTCCCCCATTCACATCCCCAACCAAATGCAGTCGGCTGCATGAGAGGCATTTTCTTTATGTCCTCCCGAGTACCCCTACCCAGCGAACCCCCCAAAAAAAGATGTCGTGTCTGCAGCTAGCGCGGATATAGGCGTGACACCCGCTATTATTGTCCCTCCTGTCCTGACAATCCTGGTCTTTGCATTGGTGAATGTTTTGAACGCTACCATGCACTAGTTGAGTATTAGCGTAGGGTACAGCATTGCACAGACTAGGCACACTTTCACAGGGTCTCCCAAGATGCCATCGCATTCTGAGAGACCCGAACCTGGAACCGGTTACAGTTATAAAAGTTACAGTTACAAAAAAAGTGTAAAAAAAAAAAATATATATATATATATATATATATAAAATAAAAAAAAATAGTTGTCGTTTTATTGTTCTCTCTCTCTCTATTCTCTCTATTGTTCTGCTCTTTTTTACTGTATTCTATTCTGCAATGTTTTATTGTTATTATGTTTTATCATGTTTGCTTTTCAGGTATGCAATTTTTTATACTTTACCGTTTACTGTGCTTTATTGTTAACCATTTTTTTGTCTTCAGGTACGCCATTCACGACTTTGAGTGGTTATACCAGAATGATGCCTGCAGGTTTAGGTATCATCTTGGTATCATTCTTTTCAGCCAGCGGTCGGCTTTCATGTAAAAGCAATCCTAGCGGCTAATTAGCCTCTAGACTGCTTTTACAAGCCGTGGGAGGGAATGCCCCCCCCCCCACCGTCTTCCGTGTTTTTCTCTGGCTCTCCTGTCTCAACAGGGAACCTGAAAATGCAGCCGGTGATTCAGCCAGCTGACCATAGAGCTGATCAGAGACCAGAGTGGCTCCAAACATCTCTATGGCCTAAGAAACCGGAAACTACGAGCATTTTATGACTTAGATTTCGCTGGATGTAAATAGCGCCATTGGGAAATTGGGGAAGCATTTTATCACACCGATCTTGGTGTGGTCAGATGCTTTGAGGGCAGAGGAGAGATCTAGGGTCTAATAGACCCCAATTTTTTCAAAAAAGAGTATCTGTCACTACCTATTGCTATCATAGGGGGTATTTACATTCCCCGAGATAACAATAAAAATGATTAAAAAAAAATAAAAATGAAAGGAACAGTTTAAAAATAAGATAAAAAAGCAAAAAAATAATAAAGAAAAAAAAAAAAAAAAGCACCCCTGTCGCCCCCTGCTCTCGCACTAAGGCGAACGCAAGCGGCGGTCTGTCGTCAAACGTAAACAGCAATTGCACCATGCATGTGAGGTATCACCGCGAAGGTCAGATCGAGGGCAGTAATTTTTGCAGTAGACCTCCTCTGTAAATCTAAAGTGGTAACCTGTAAAGGCTTTTAAAGGCTTTTAAAAATGTATTTATTTTGTTGCCACTGCACGTTTGTGCGCAATTGTAAAGCATGTCATGTTTGGTATCCATGTACTCGGCCTAAGATCATCTTTTTTATTTCATCAAACATTTGGGCAATATAGTGTGTTTTAGTGCATTAAAATTTAAAAAAGTGTGTTTTTTCCCCAAAAAATGCGTTTGAAAAATCGCTGCGCAAATACCGTGTGAAAAAAAAAAAATGAAACACCCACCATTTTAATCTGTAGGGCATTTGCTTTAAAAAAATATATAATGTTTGGGGGTTCAAAGTAATTTTCTTGCAAAAAAAAAAAAACTTTTTCATGTAAACAATAAGTGTCAGAAAGGGCTTTGTCTTCAAGTGGTTAGAAGAGTGGGTGATGTGTGACATAAGCTTCTAAATGTTGTGCATAAAATGCCAGGACAGTTCAAACCCCCCCAAATGACCCCATTTTGGAAAGTAGACACCCCAAGCTATTTGCTGAGAGGCATGTCGAGTCCATGGAATATTTTATATTGCGACACAAGTTGCGGGAAAGAGACAATTTTTTTTTTTTTTTGCACAAAATTGTCACTAAATGATATATTGCTCAAACATGCTATGGGAATATGTGAAATTATACCCCAAAATACATTCTGCTGCTTCTCCTGAGTACGGGGATACCACATGTGTGGGACTTTTTGGGAGCCTAGCCGCGTACGGGGCCCCGAAAACCAAGCACCGCCTTCAGGCTTTCTAAGGGCGTGAATTTTTGATTTCTCTCTTGACTGCTTATCACAGTTTCGGAGACCATGGAATGCCCAGGTGGCACAAACCCCCCCCCCCCAAATGACCCCATTTTGGAAAGTAGACACCCCAAGCTATTTGATGAGAGGTATAGTGAGTATTTTGCAGACCTCACTTTTTGTCACAAAGTTTTGAAAATTGAAAAAAGAAAAAAAAAAAAGTTTTTTCTTGTCTTTCTTCATTTTCAAAAACAAATGAGAGCTGCAAAATACTCACCATGCCTCTCAGCAAATAGCTTGGGGTGTCTACTTTCCAAAATGGGGTCATTTGGGGGGGTTTTGTGCCACCTGGGCATTCCATGGCCTCCGAAACTGTGATAGGCAGTGAAGAGTGAAATCAAAAATTTTCACCCTTAGAAATCCTGAAGGCGGTGATTGGTTTTCGGGGTCCCGTACGCGGCTAGGCTCCCAAAAAGCCCCACACATGTGGTATCCCCGTACTCAGGAGAAGTAGCTAAATGTATTTTGGGGTGCAATTCCACATATGCCCATGGCCTGTGTGAGCAATATATCATTTAGTGACAACTTTGTGCAAAAAAAAAAAAAAATGTGTCACTTTCCCGCAACTTGTGTCAAAATATAAAATATTCCATGGACTCAATATGCCTCTCTGGAAATAGCTTGGGGTGTCTACTTTCCAAAATGGGGTCATTTAGGGGGGGGGTTTTGTGCCACCTGGGCATTCCATGGCCTCCGAAACTGTGATAGGCAGTAAAGAGTGAAATCATAAATTTACGCCCTTAGAAATCCTGAAGGCGGTGATTGGATTTCGGGGCCCCGTACGCGGCTAGGCTCCCAAAAAGTCCCACACATGTGGTATCCCCATATTCAGGAGAAGCAGCAGAATGTATTTTGGGGTGCAATTCCACATAGGCCCATGGCCTGTGTGAGCAATATATCATTTAGTGACAACTTTTTGTAAATATTTTTTTTTTTTTTTGTCATTATTCAATCACTTGGGACAAAAAAAATAAATATTCAATGGGTTCAACATGCCTCTCAGCAATTTCCTTGGGGTGTCTACTTTCCAGAATGGGGTCATTTGGGGGGGTTTTGTACTGCCCTGCCATTTTAGCACCTCAAGAAATGACATAGGCAGTCATAAACTAAAAGCTGTGTAAATTACAGAAAATGTACCCTAGTTTGTAGACGCTATAACTTTTGCGCAAACCAATAAATATACGCTTATTGACATTTTTTTTTACCAAAAACATGTGGCCGAATACATTTTGGCCTAAATGTATGACTAAAATTGAGTTTATTGGATTTTTTTTATAACAAAAAGTAGAAAATATCATTTTTTTTCAAAATTTTCGGTCTTTTTCCATTTATAGCGCAAAAAATAAAAACCGCAGAGGTGATCAAATACCATCAAAAGAAAGCTCTATTTGTGGGAAGAAAAGGACGCAAATTTCGTTTGGGTACAGCATTGCATGACCGCGCAATTAGCAGTTAAAGCGACGCAGTGCCAAATTGGAAAAAGACCTCTGGTCCTTAGGCAGCATAATGGTCCGGGGCTCAAGTGGTTAAGGTCCTGGAGTAGCCTAGCCAGTCTCCAGACCCTAATCCCATAGAAAATATGTGGAGGGAGCTGACGGTTCGAGTTACCAAACTTCAGCCTGGAAACCTTAATGACTTTGAGAGGATCTGTAAAGAGGAGTGGGACAAAGTCCCTCCTGAGATGTGTGCAAACCTGGTGGCCAACTACAGGAAACGTCTGACCTCTGTGATCACCAACAAAGGTTTCTCCACCAACTACTAAGTCATGTTTTGCGAAGGGGTCAAATACTTATTTCATTAATTAACTACTTCACGCAAATCGCCGTACCCGTACGTCGGTACTTTGACGTTTGACGGCTTGCTGCCATAACCCCGGCATTTTCGGGAACGCCGTGCATTTCTCTTTAGGATAAAAGTGGTCTTCGTGGCGGATTCGCTGTGAGATCACTTTTATCGGCGGCAGGAGAGGTGCCCCCTACCGCTGCGCTCTGGTCGTCTCCGCCACTTACCGGACCCGCCGGTAGTGGCAGAAACTATCTCGTCCTCTCCCGTGGATGCTAGGCTGCCGACTGAGGGGAAGATGGCCCCCGCTCAGCTCCATGGCTTGGGAGGGCGGAAGCAACGTCAAACGTCACTTCCGCCCATAGCTCCTAAAGTAGAAATGTATTTATTTTTATTTTTTTATTTATTTTTTTTACATTTTAGTGTAAATGTGAGATGTGAGGTCGTTTTGACCCCAGATCTCATATTTAAGAGGACCTGTCATGCTTTTTTTTCTATTATAAGGGATGTTTACATTCCTTGTAATGGGAATAAATGTGACCCAAAAATTAAAAAAAAAAAAACTGTGTCAAAATAAAAAACTAAAAGTAAAATAAGAAAAAAAATATTTTTTTTAAAGCTCCCCGTCCCGACGAGCTCGCGTGCAGAAGCGAACGCATAAGTGAGTAGCGCCCGCATATGAAAACGGTATTCAAACCACACATGTGAGGTATCGCCGCGATCGTTAGAGCGAGAGCAATAATTCTAGCCCTAGACTCCCTCTGTAACTCTAAACTGGTAACCTGTAGAAATTTTTTAAATATCGCCAATGGAGATTTTTAAGGGTAAAAGTTTTTGTCGCCATTCCCTGAGCGGTTTTGAAGCGTGACATGTTGGGTATCAATTTACTTGGCATAAGATTAACTTTCACAATGTAAAAAAAAAAAAAATGGGCTAACTTTACTGTTGTCTTATTTTTTAATTTAAAAAAGTGTATTTTTTCTTTAAAAAGGTGCGCTTTTAAGACCCCTGCGCAAATACGGTGTGACAGAAAGTATACTGGAGAATTGAACTACCAGACAGTTTCTTGTATTTTTGGGGGGCTTTATTAGAGAGATCTCTGGGCTGAGTTCCTGGTTCTGCAGACCTGCTGTGCCCATTATGAGGGGTTCCCATCATCCCTGTACTGAGTTCCCGGGTCTGTACACTTGCTGTGCCCATTACGAGGGTTCCTCATCATCCTTGTGCTGAGTTCTTGAGTTTAATCACCTACTGTGCCCATTATGAGGCTTCCCACTACCCCCTGTTCTCAGTTCCTTGGTCTGCATGCCTTCGGACAGACTCTTTAAGCCTGCACTCATTCACAATAGTTTGAATTTTCCCATATAATATACACTGTGTGTGTAAAGGTTTGTGGACACCTGAGCATTACTTCTCATTGAGCTTGCTGAACACTCTTTTCTGGAACAATGAAAATGATTATGGAGTTGTTCCCCCTTTGTGTCTATAACACCCTCCACTCTTCTGAGAAGACTTTCCACAAGATTTTGAAGGGTGTCTATGGGAATTTGTGCCCATTTATGAGGTCAGGTACTGATGTTGGATGAGAAGACCTGGCTCACAATCCAGTTCATCCCAATAGTGTTCAGTAGGCTTGAGGTCAGGGTTCTGTACAGGATACTCGAGTTCCTCCACACCAAACTGGGTCACACCAAGTCTTTATGGAGCTGGCTTTGTACACATGGCACAGTCATGGTGGGACAGAAAAGGGTCTTCCCCAAATATTACCACAAGAGTAGAATTGTCTACAATGTCTTTGTATAATGTAGTATTAACTGTACCATTAACTGGAGACACCTGAACTCCACCATTTCGAGGAGGTTCCACACATAAAGTATAGCACTATGGGTTTGCTAAAGTTATTACCATTCTGGCAATTTAGTGAAATCGAGTGAACTCTCTGATAGAACTGTACAAAGGAAGAGGAGGGGCCACGGACCTGGAGTGGGAGGAGTAACAGCTCTAGAGGGGGATGAGTCACTGTCCTGACACATGCATCTGTGTACATTTCAGCTTGAGCTACTGAGCTCTATAAGCAAGGAGCTAGTGAGAATTTCAAAAAGTGAATGATTGCCTATGTTCTAGGCAATGTTGGACTGTAGGGCTGAATACATTGTATCTTAGAAGATGTTTTAGGAGGTATTTATCAGACATCAAAAGTGAGTGGAGTGTGCCCTTTGTACTCATCCTGCATGATGATTTCCCCTATTTGCAGTAATCATGTCTTTTTTCTCCGCAGTGTAAGAAGAAGCACACGTTGCTGTGCCCGCACTACGCCCGGAACGGCACCTGTCCGGATGGAGCCAAGTGCAAATTGCAGCACCGCCAAAAGAAGAGGCGAGCAGAAAGCCAAACACCAGAACACCCGCCACTAAGTTCTAAGCAAAGGCGGAAATCAAAGGAGGATTCTGGGTAAGAAAAGAAAACTGATGACCCCCACCCATCAAATCTAGGCATTCATTGTGAAATGTAGGGTGATGATGATCAAACCATTTGGAGACCTTTGTGTAAGAGACCTCTAGTGTCAGCTGTTCATTGCCTTTCTATAAAGAAAAGAGAAAATGACTGAGGCAGGTGTCCCGAGAAGACTGAGGAAAGCGTTCCGAGAAGACTGAGGAAGGCATTCCGAGAAGACTGAGGAAGGCATTCCGAGAAGACTGAGGAAGGCGTTCCGAGAAGACGGAGGAAGGCGTTCCGAGAAGACTGAGGAAAGCGTTCCGAGAAGACTGAGGAAAGCGTTCCGAGAAGACTGAGGAAAGCGTTCCGAGAAGACTGAGGAAAGCGTTCCGAGAAGACTGAGGAAGGCGTTCCGAGAAGACGGAGGAAGGCGGTCCGAGAGGAAGGAGGAAGGCGTTCCGAGAGGAAGGAAGAAGGTGTTCCGAGCAGGCTGAGGAAGGTGTCCGAGAAGGCTGAGGAAGGTGTCCGAGAAGGCTGAGGAAGGTGTATGAGAAGGCTGCGGAAGGTGTATGAGAAGGCTGGGGAAGGTGTCCGAGAAGGCTGTGTAATGTGTCCGAGAAAGCTGCAGAAGGTGTCCGAGAAGGCTGTGGAAGGTGTCCGAGAAGGCTGTGTAAGGTGTCCGAGAAGGCTGAGGAAGGTGTTCCAAGAAGGCTAAGGAAGGTGTCTGAGAAGACTGGTTGAACTACATGGACTTGTGTCTTTTTTCAGCCAGACTAACTATGTAAGAGAAGACCGAGGCATTTCCCAGAGAAAAGTTGGGGCTGTTCCCAGAGAAGACTGAGGCCATTCCCAAAGAAAGCTAAGGCCGTTCCCAGAGAAAACTTGGGTCAGGTCCCAGAGAAGACTAAGGCTGCTTCCAGAGAACATGGAGTCCACTCACAGAAGACTGAGGCAGGTCCCAGTAGTGTACTGCTATGTGTCGGATGTCTCACCATCTGTTGTTCTCTGGAAGGTAACAGTTCACTATCCTAAATGAAACCTCTAGCCAAAGTAACCTGCCACATCCTGAGAAACTTAAAGTACTAAATGAGGGGGGGGGGGGTGTTTTTCTATTCTGTGCTCCCCCTGCTACCACTCACATGATCATTTGCCATTGGATCGCGTCTTTAGTTTAAAAGGCATTAGTTTGGCCAGAGCTGGCCAGTCAAGAGCTCCTTATTATCTGATGCTCCCCTTTACCTGAGATCATTTGACTGGTGGCTGCTGTGGGTTTTTTGAAGGAGTGACATGATCAGGAAGGGAAGTGGGGTTTAGTTTGCCTAAAGTATATGCCTAGGTTATGTGTCCTTTATAGGGAATGTCCATAGTCTCTGACCGTCTCCTGTAGTAGGTCTGCAGTCTCTGACCGTCTCCTGTAGTAGGTCTGCAGTCTCTGACCGTCTCCTGTAGTAGGTCTGCAGTCTCTGACCGTCTCCTGTAGTAGGTCTGCAGTCTCTGACCGTCTCCTGTATCATGTCTGCAGTCCCTGACCGTCTCCTGTAGTAGGTCTGCAGTCTCTGACCATCTCCTGTAGTAGGTCTGCAGTCTCTGACCGTCTCCTGTAGTAGGTCTGCAGTCTCTGACCGTCTCCTGTAGTAGGTCTGCAGTCTCTGATCATCTCCTGTACCATGTCCGCAGTCTCTGACCGTCTCCTGTAGTAGGTCTGTAGTCTCTGACCGTCTCCTGTAGTAGGTCTGTAGTCTCTGATCGTCTCCTGTAGCATGTCTGCAGTCTCTGACCGTCTCCTGTAGCAGGTCTGCAGTCTCTGACCGTCTCCTGTAGTAGGTCTGCAGTCTCTGACCGTCTCCTGTAGTAGGTCTGTAGTCTCTGACCGTCTCCTGTAGCATGTCTGCAGTCTCTGACCGTCTCCTGTAGTAGGTCTGCAGTCTCTGACCGTCTCCTGTAGTAGGTCTGCAGTCTCTGACCGTCTCCTGTAGTAGGTCTGCAGTCTCTGATCATCTCCTGTACCATGTCCGCAGTCTCTGACCGTCTCCTGTAGTAGGTCTGTTGTCTCTGACCGTCTCCTGTAGTAGGTCTGTTGTCTCTGACCGTCTCCTGTAGTAGGTCTGTAGTCTCTGATCGTCTCCTGTAGCATGTCTGCAGTCTCTGACCGTCTCCTGTAGTAGGTCTGCAGTCTCTGGCCGTCTCCTGTAGTAGGTCTGCAGTATCTGATTATCTCCTGTACCATGTCCGCAGTCTCTGACCGTCTCCTGTAGTAAGTCTGTAGTCTCTGACCGTCTCCTGTAGTAGGTCTGCAGTCTCTGGCCGTCTCCTGTAGTAGGTCTGCAGTATCTGATTATCTCCTGTACCATGTCCGCAGTCTCTGACCGTCTCCTGTAGTAAGTCTGTAGTCTCTGACCGTCTCCTGTAGTAGGTCTGCAGTCTCTGATCATCTCCTGTACCATGTCCGCAGTCTCTGACCGTCTCCTGTAGTAGGTCTGCAGTCTCTGACCATCTCCTATAGTATGTCTCCAGTCTGTGATAGTTTTCTGTAGCATTACATTAACTGAATGTTCTGTGTGGCCTTTTGGTGACATCAGGGCTGCACTTGAGGCCCCTATATTAGGTAAGTTGGCCATCACTGGTTTATCGGCACGCCTTTTAAGATTTTTTTTAATTCTGTAAAGGGCTTTGAAAATGTTTTCTAAATGTCTAAAAGGCATCTCAGTGGTTTGATGAACTTGGCAATAAAGAGAGCCACCCATGTGTTGGAAGCCTTCAAAGTAATAATAATGTGTCTTCCCCAATGTCTGTGTTTATTTCCTGCAGAGACCAACCATCAGCGGAGGGTCCTGGTAATGTTTCTTCCTGTGATGATGGGCATTCTGATGACTGCAGAGGGCTGATCAGTTGTCCTTCCTTCATCTCCCTGAGCTCTTCCCATAGCAGTGAATCTACGCCCCCTTCTGGAAGGAGGAAACCCGCCGAGGACACAGGTAACGGCCTCTCCGAACTTTACAACTCTACTGTTATCTCTAATCCTCCTTTCCCAACATTAACTGCTGTACCATATACTTTATGAAAAAGTCTCCTGTTCTCTTTGTATTGCTTCCTTTATGTGAAATCCCTGATGTTCCTGCCAGTCCCTCTGCTTTCTTATCAAAAACTGTCCACACTAGGCTTGAGAGCACAGCGTGGGGAGTTCTCTATGCTATGCTGGGAACTCAGCCTGCTCTCCTCCAATGATCAGACTTGTCCTGACGCTCCCCCTCTGCACAGCCATTTACTGGGAAGACCAGTGTACTACTGTTCCCCACCCCTTATGCAGCTGAGAACAGAGGGAATGTGATCACTCATAAAAAAAAAAGGGAAAAACTTATTTATAATGGTTTTTTTTTAATATCTATACAAAAATATTTTACCTTTCATTTTTATTTTAACCACTTGTCTACTGGGCATCCCCCCACCACCCTTCCTGCCCAGGTAAATGTTCAGCTTTTAGCCCTGTCGCACTTTGAATGACAATTGCGCGGTCATGCTACACTGTACCCAAATCTCACCTTTGGTTTTATTTAATCACTGCTGGGTTTTTTATTTTCTGCTAAACAAATGAAAAAAGTGCGAAAATTAAAAAAAAAAAAAATTTCATATTTTGTTATAAAATTTTGCAAACTGGTAATTTTTCTCCTTTACTGATGGATGCTGATAAGGCTGCACTGTTAGGCACTGATAGGCGGCACTGATAGGTGGCGCTGATGGGCACTGATAGGCGGCCCTGATGTGCGGCCCTGATGTGCTCTGATAGGCGGCCCTGATGTGCTCTGATAGGCGGCGCTGGTGGGCTCTGATAGGCGGCGCTGATGGGCTCTGATAGGCGGCGCTGATGGGCTCTGATAGGCGGCGCTGATGGGCTCTGATAGGCGGCGCTGATGGGCTCTGATAGGCGGCGCTGATGAGGAGACACTGATAGGTGGCAGTGATAGGCAACACTGATGGTCACTGATAGGTGACACTAAAGAGGAGGCACTGATAGGCAACACTGATTGGCACTGATAGGCAGCACTGATTGGCAGCACTGGTGGGCACTGTTGGGACTGCACTGATAATCAGGACACTTTATCGAAAGAAAAGCTGATAACTGGCTTGTGTTTACATCTGTGATATTGGATGCAGCTGATCACATGGTAAAGGGCCGCTGTGATTGGCCCCTTACCCAGATCTGTGATCAGCAGAGTCCTAAGGACTTGGCGATCACAGAGCGCACCACGATCACAGGAGGACGTCCCAGCAAAGTAAGCGCCCCCCCCGCTGTAGGTGTCATTTGGCTATAGCGCCGGCATGAAGGGGTTAAACTGAATGCATTGTTTTACAAAGCGATCATTTACATTTTAATGCAAAGAATGCATTATGGTAAAAAATGTTGAACCACTTTCATAAACCTAAAGGGAGCAAATAAGTTTATTGTTGGGGTTTATGTTCACCTTTATAGTTTATATTTAGACAGCGAAGCAATTCCTGTAGATGTTTGTTTCCATTCGGAGTGCATGGAATGTGTATGTGCGACGGCAAGCAGGGTGCACCCCGACACTCACACACCCTACATATGGAGGCCGAGGTTTCTGTGCTGAGAATGAGATCCCATCACAGTAACCAAACTGTCAAAGACAGCTCCCAGTCGGAGAGATGGACTCCTAATCATGTGACCGCTGTGACAGCCAATCGCGGTGATCGTGTGATCAGAAAGACCCCGTTAAAGAGCTGCCAGAAGGAGGGCAGGAAGAAGTTTATGTCTGAGGTGTCTCTGTGGGCTTCCTGATCACATGGATTGGTTGTCACTGTGATCATGTGACTGGGTAGCCAGTCCTACCAGCTCCCGACTCTGTGACCAGGAGCTACCGGTGACAGCTCGCTCACAGTGCTGGGGGGGGGGGGGGGGTGACTGTTTAAAGGTTTTTTTATTTTTAGTACAGACTGCACATGCGCAGCTCAGCTTACATTGTCGGCATGGTCCCTGTGTGCTGGGATGACTGACTTCTGCCTAGGAGGTACATCATCTCATGCCAGCCAATGGAGATGCCGAAGACCGACACTGGGGAAGAAGTTGCCGAGGCCGGTGAGGAACTTGGACTGTTAGAGAGGAGGTGCATTTAGTTCCAATGGAGATGCTGAAGGAGATGCCGAAGACCGGCATTGGGGAAGAAGATGCAGACGTCGGTGAGGAACCTGGACTGTTAGAGAGGGAGGTGCCTTTAGTTCCACTTTAATGCCTGAGGAGCTATTGTGGACATCAGGGGCTATCAATGACAGTAGGGTCACAGTGCTGGGGGTGGGCCGATTAAGCGCGCTCCCCGTAGAATACAGGGGCGCATCTATGTGGCAGCATGGAATAAGGTGCACCTCTGTGTATCGCTGGTGAGGAAGGGGTTAATCAAAGCCTCCATAGGGGAGGTGGAGGTGAGCGGGGGCCCTTATGGCTCTCTTCCCGGTGACAGACGCTCCTTTCCATATCACATAGAATATGTCCTTTACTTTATGAAGGAATCGGAGGCCTCGGCTCTCACCCCTCATAGACCCATAAATAAGAAATAAGACACAGTTTGAGATTTCTTTGGAGTTCACCTCTAAGTTTGACTTCACCTCGAGAGAGCGGGCCGTCGGCTCCTGCGCTGGGAGCGTGCGGCTCTCGTCTTGTTCGCCATATGTCTGTCTTATAAATAATTGAGGTGGCAGCGCGGTGGAATTCAGCGAGAGCCTCCGAGCTTCCCAGAAAAGTGCCCCCCCCCCAAGGCTCCGAGGAAGGTCAGCTTCGCTCCACTTATCCGCCTGGCACAGCGTCTCGATCTGGGACTCCTAAATCGCCGGGATCTCTGTGGGAACGTGGTTGCTCTCATTCTTTTAATGTCGGAGCGTCTTACTACCTACAGACAGCTGGGGCAGGGTCCCACGTGTGCCCCAACCCGCCCCCCCACGCATTTCCCTAGACTGGCGTGATTGGCGCCAGTCAGGCCATGAAAGTAGCCATAAGTTTTAATGTCACGACAAGTCAAACTTTTTAACCTGGAAATCCTGTTGCGGAATGAGAATTAGGTTAAAGTAGAACTGAAAACAAAGTTGGGTGCAAGCAATGGGCGTACCTGGGAATCTGGACTGAAATGGCTTACTCTGATTTCTCTGCACACTGTGAGCTTCTTACAATATACATTAGAACCCTGCAGCAAATCTGATAGAGCTCCGCCTTATTTCCTGGTTGGAGGACATGCAGCATCATCAAATAGGCGTGCCAGGGACATTCATCCCGGCCTGACTGTCCCTGGCCCCACCCCCTTTCATTCATTGGATTTCAGTTCTTTCAATCGTGAAAGGCTCAGCATTACCTAGGGCAATCCATATGCAAATACAACCTGCCTAGGAACACCCATACCTCCAGACTGACACCCAACCATCAAGACATTTTGATATTTGCATAACTCCTCCCAAGAGTCAGCCCAATGCTTGCATCAGGGCTCAGGGTGCTTCAAGAGGAAGAACTTCAGTCCTCATTTTTAGTGGCTCCACCCACTCCCTGTCCAGTGCTGTCATTATGGAACATGCATAATGGCAGAAGGGGGCTCTGTGCTTCTCTATGTAGTTCCGGCAGATCATGGCTGGTAGGAGGAGCCAGCAAGGATGCATTACATAGCTTCCTGAAAAACATCACAGCACCTTGTGATGGAAACCTGAAAATGACCCGAAGCCCTGCAGAACATTTACACACATGAAGGGAGGTGGTGGGGGGGACACAGAAAATTGCGGCAATACATGTGATTCACACTGCCCCAGTTGAAGGCCATTAGGCCGAAACGCATCAGTCTCGTTCCCCGCATTGCTTTTACTTTTTTGCTTTGTCTGTGATCACATTTTAGCGGTCATCTGCAACAGATGTTTGTATATTTTTAACAAGATTAAACATCTTTATTTTATGACCTGCACCATAGGGAGCCTTTTTCTTTTTTCACATTATGGTTCCAATGCGATAAAGTACCATTTTGTTGCTGGTTCTGGTGTTCACACTTGAGATCCAAGGAATAACTACATGGAGGATCCCTTTGAGCTCTGGATATCTGGTAGTGCCACACCAGGGATTCACTCCTGTTGACCGATCGAACGTCTGGATTCAGAGCGATTTCTCTAAAGGTTCTATCTACATCAAAGTTGGTTCCTTCGATGACCATCTGGCCCTTGGCCAATACAAGCCTGTTTGACCCACTGTTGTACGACAGGTGCACCTTGTCTGGTAAGAAGTACCGCATATACTCGAGTATAAGCCGACCCGAATATAAGCCGAGGCACCTAATTTTACCACAAAAAAACTGGGAAAAAATGATTGACTCAAGTATAAGCCTAGGGTGAGAAATGCGCAGCTACTGTAAGTGGAAAAGAGGGTCAACAATGCCCATTTGCAGCCTCACTGTGCCCATTTGCAGTGTCACTGTGCCCATTTGCAGCCATAGGTCCCCCGAACTTCAAACTCGGTAGTTAAGGGTTCCTAGATGCCCCCTAGCTGCAGCCAAAATTTGGGGTCTCTGGACCCAAAGGGTCCCGAAATGACATTGCTGCAGGTGGACACAGTTGGTGTCCACCTGGTGGTGTCCACCAAGTGGCCACTTGGTGCTAGGAACCCCATTTTGGTGTGCAAACCCAGTGGAACTAGCACTCTCACCAAGTGGCCCTAAGATACAGGGCCCCAAAGTCGGTTGGGAAAATGTCAAGCACTTTTCTGCAGCAGAGAATGACATTTTCCGTACCGAGTTTGGGGCCCAGTATCTCTGGGCCACTTGGTGCTAGGAACCCCAGCTTTGGATATGTTGTAGTGCTAGTTCCACTGGGTTCCTAGCACCAAGTGGCCCCGAGATACTGGGCCCCAAAGTCGTTTTGGGAAATGCCTCTGCTGCAGAAAAGTGCTTGACTCGAGTATAAGCCGAGGGGGGCATTTTCAGCACAAAAAAATGTGCTGAAAAACTCGGCTTATACTCCAGTATATACGGTATTTATCTACAATTTTCCATCAGACTAATCCATATCCCTTTTTGAATGGGCTTTACAGCTACTTCTTTGTTTGCACCGTTTCATCACTTGTTATTGAGGAATTAACAACAGTCTTCTCATCGGACATATGCCCTATGAAGTTTTCTCACACTTCTTCACTCAGTGATTGGACTTTTATATGTCATAAATATTATTGTTTTGTCTATTGGTTTGTGTTTACAGCACTTTATCACCATTTATTTTTACACACCTGTCTTTCTCACTTTTGTATATTTCATTTAATACATGGGATTCACACTGGCAGCGCATGCGCAATACAACATCATTCATGGGCATTTTGGCATTAGGTGGGCAAACACAGTGCCACTTAATGATGATAATATAAAGGCAGACATAACAATACATGGGGAGCAAATGAGCAATAGTGGGAATACACGGGCCACAAATGGGTAATTGTGTGGGTAAGAAGCAGTAGTGGTAATATGGGTATTCAGTCATCAGTCTTCACAATACACGGGCAATAAATGAGCAGTGGTGGGAATATAGTTACATAGTTACATAGTAGGTGAGGTTGAAAAAATACACAAGTCCATCAAGTCCAACCTATGTGTGTGATTATATGTCAGTATTACATTGTATATCCCTGTATGTTGTGGTCATTCAGGTGATTATCTAATAGTTTCTTGAAGCTATCAATGCTCCCCGCTGAGACCACCGCCTGTGAAAGGGAATTCCACATCCTTGCCGCTCTTACAGTTAAGAACCCTCTACGTAGTTTAAGGTTAAACCTCTTTTCTTCTAATTGTAATGAGTGGCCACGAGTCTTATTAAACTCTCTTCTGACATGATCAATAAAATACACAGGCAAAAACTGGAACCTCATCTCACCTATAGTGAGGGAAATACATATTTGATCCCCTGCAGATTTTGTAAGTTTGCCCCCTTACAAAGAAATGAAGGGTCTATCATTTTTATCATCAAAAAAAGGGGATAAGGGAAGGACATGGACCTTTGGGCCAGAGTGTCAACTGGGTAGGTCAATGGTAGGAATTCCGACTCATCCAAAGTGAGGATGGAGTTCACCAATAGGGACCAAATAAAGGATTCAAAACGGGCAGAGGGTGAGGAAAGATCTTCTCAAAAATATGGGTCCATACCCTCAAGAGGAGAAGTGGGAACACACAGCGGAGTGATACGCTTTATTGAAAAATACAAATAAACAATTGGTAATCATTCACAAAAGATGGCAAAAAGGTTTAAAATGACAACGTTGTCCTTCTAAAAACACGCATGCCCGCCATGCCACTTCCATCCATATAAGACTCTAATCAGGTCAGTGAAGATAACATGTGAGGAGGGGGGACTAAAGGTGTCTTGGGAAACCTGCAGGGCACCTGTGACTGTATGCTAGGTGCCTACCTTGAGAACATCCAGCCCGCTATATGCCCCGTATCATCACTATTCAGTGCTTAGGAGGAGGTCCGTGGCGGACCAGCATACATATACAGCAGTGGACGTGGTATCCAGGTTCTGAGTTCCTGTGGTATTCACCAATTCAAAGCCACTGCTGTCTCGAAAACCTATCATTTTTTATCATAGGTGTATTTTAAATGATAGAGACATTAATATCAACTAAAAATCCAGAAGAAACACATGATACAAATGTTATAAATGGAGTTGCAGTTCAGTGAGTAAAATAAGTATTTGATCCCCACCAACCAGCCATAATTCTGCCCCCCCCCCCCTAACAGACTGGCTCCAGTAGGTGCTCATGTGGTACACAGATTAGTCCTGTCCATGTAAGAGGAGCTCCTAACGACAACTTGTTATGTGTATAAAAAAATTTAAAAAAAAAGTTTTTCTTTGTTTCTATTATAAAAGTTTGTAAATAAGTACGTTTTCTCTTTCACTGACGGGCACTGATAAGGCTGCAATGATGGGCACTGATGAGGTGGCACTGATAGGCGGCACTGATTGGCACTGAAAGGCTGCACTGATGGGTACTTTTGAGTGGCACTGATAGGTGACACTGACGGGCACTGATAAGGCTGCAATGATGGGCACTGATGAGGTGGCACTGATGGGCACTGATTGGCACTGAAAGGCTGCACTGATGGGTACTTTTGAGTGGCACTGATAGGTGACACTGATGGGCACTGATAGGTGGGCACTGATGGGTGGCACTGCTAGGCATCACTGATGAGGAGACATCTGGCAGACATTCGTAGTGGGCACTGACTGGCACCATTTGTGGACACTGGCATCTTTTAGGGCACTGTGTGGCATCCCTGGTGGTCATGGAGGGTATACCTGGTCATCCATGTGTGGTGGGCGCTCTGGTGGTCCAGTGTGGGCATCCGCAGGGGGGGCTGCACTGATAAACAATCAGCGCAGACCCCCCCCTGTCAGGAGAGCTGCTGATCGGCTCTTCTTTACTCGCGTCTGTCAGACGCGAGTGAGAAAAAGCCGATCAGCGGCTCTTCCAGTTTACACCGTGGTTGGACACAGCTGATCACGTGGTAAAGAGCCTCCATTAGAGGCTCTTTACCGAGATCGGTGTAGCGGTGTGTCAGAGTGGAGCGCAAATATTTTGCTGGACGTCATATGACGCCCAGTCAGGATAACTGAACCGCCGCCCGGCCGTCATTCTGCTACAGGCCGGGCGGGAAGTGGTTAAATACCTGACATGTCATAATGTATCGCCGCACAGGTCGGGGTGAGAGCAGTAATCCTCGTCCCATTATTTATGGTTCACTCTAAACTGATGAGCTGTAGAGGCATTTAAAGTGTCACCTTTGGAAAATATTGGGTACCGAAGTCCGTCGGCGTTTCATGGGTTCTGATTGACCACTTAGGACTGGAAAGGATTTGCCCCCTTTAATGACCAGGCCATTTTTTGCGATTCGGCACTGCTTCGCTTTAACTGACAATTGCGCGGTCGTGCGACGTTGTACCCAAACAAAATTGACGTCCTTTTTTTCCCCACAAATAGAGCTTTCTTTTGGTGGTATTTGATCACCTCTGCAGTTTTTATTTTTTGCGCTATAAACAAAAAAGCGACAATTTTGGAAAAAAATAACAATATTTTATACTTTTTGCTATAATAAATATCCCCAAAAATCGAATTTCTTCATAAGTTTAGGCCGATATGTATTCTACATATTTTTGGTAAAAAAAAATCACAATAAGCGTATATTGATTGGCTTGCGCAAAAGTTATCTACAAAATAGGGGATAGATTTATGGCATTTTATATTTTTATTTTATTTTTTTTACTAGTAATGGTGGTGATCAGTGATTTTTTAGAGGGACTGCGACACTGCGGCGGACACATCGGACACTTTTTTGGGACCAGTGACATTTATACAGTGATCAGAGCTAAAAACAGCCACTGATTACTGTATAAATGTCACAGACACGCCTTCAATAGTTACTTTCACCAAATTTTGGTTCTAAGGTGGGAGACCTCCCACCCCTCTGCTCCCTCAGTGGGTATTCTTCAGTGTGACACCTTGTAAGACATATTAGGTGATGCGGTATACCCCTTTGGAATACGAGTGGCCAAAGAACACTTGGGGTCATCCAACTGAGTTTTAAAGGAACTCTGATTAGAAGACTTTCCATTTATACCCTTTATTGCAAACCAAATCCCCTGAGGAAGACCTTGACTATTCAGGTCGAAACGCGTTGTGACCCCCTATACAACAGACATTCGATACATAATGCTGTGTATAATTTTATGTTTGCATTTTTTGTGTGCTTTTGAATGGCAATAGATCCCCCGACCAGAGCTCATATATTAATGGCAATGTGTTCATGTTACGATGACAACTTTTCAATAAAGAACCCTTTTTTTTTAACAATTTATTTCTTTAATCTACTAACCCTGCTGCAGAAAAACTCCACTGGGGGAGCCTTACCATATTGTATCTCAATCGGGGGGGCAGCACCAATATCACTCACAACATGTGTCTTTCCCCTGGAATGACTGCTATTTTATTCTCCAGGGTCTCTGCCTTTAGAAAATACATATTTTCAGTGATCTTGCACGGTGATTGTACTGCACTGTTTCTCGTTCTGTGAGCAATCCAGTGTCAGGCTCTTATTGGTTGTCCAGTGCTGTGAAAAAGTATTTGCCCCCCGTCCTGATTTTTTTTTTTTTTTTGCATATTTGTCACATTTGGTGGTTATAAAGCCTCACATCTTTTTACAGTTATTCTAGCTAATAAACTTCTAAACACCATATATCCTGTACTGCTTAATCTGCACCCTCATTGATATTTATTTTTCAGAACTCACACAATTTGTGCTCCTGAGTACTACACCACCCTGCTTTCAGGACTACATGTCCCAGGAGCCTTTGTGGCAGCACACATGTCATCCCCATACACTTATAAACAAGCAGACCCTGAGGGCGGATACATAGCGGAAGAAATCAAACTTTGTGCTCCGCCTCCCAGGCACGCCCATTCCCCGCCTCGTCTGTGCTTCCAATACAACCAGAACTGTCAGTCACTGCACAGGGGGCGCTACATGGGCGGGGCTTCTGTTGTAGTGAAGATAGAGCTTCTGTATGTGATGATCTGCAGGGAGGTGGTGCAGAGGCGAGGCTTCTGTTGTAGTGAAGATGGAGCTTCTGCATGTGATGATCTGCAGGGAGGTGGTGCAGAGGCGGGGCTTCTGTTGTAGTGGAGATGGAGCTTCTGCATGTGATGATCTGCAGGGAGGTGGTGCAGAGGCGGGGCTTCTGTTGTAGTGAAGATGGAGCTTCTGCATGTGATGATCTGCAGGGAGGTGGTGCAGAGGCGGGGCTTCTGTTGTAGTGAAGATGGAGCTTCTGTATGTGATGATCTGCAGGGAGGTGGTGCAGAGGCGGGGCTTCTGTTGTAGTGAAGATGGAGCTTCTGCATGTGATGATCTGCAGGGAGGTGGTGCAGAGGCGGGGCTTCTGTTGTAGTGAAGATGGAGCTTCTGCATGTGATGATCTGCAGGGAGGTGGTGCAGAGGTGGGGCTGCAATGTCTGATGTCGGGGATGCTTGTGGGTGCCGGCGCAGGCATCATTGGGAACGCTAGGATGCAGTCTGACATGGAAATTTATAGATAGGCAACTCCTATCTTCATATTGATTAGTGGTTCTAAATGAATAATAACTACTGCAGTAGAGAACAGACACAAAAGATACACTCCGCATCTTTCCAAATAACTGTTCTGCTTTATTATGACGCAATTGAAGGTTTTTATACACATGATTATGTAGGTATTACATTAATATTACAATTGTAGGTTTATGGTAACAAGGGGCGTAACATAGGCAGGCCAATTCTAATCAGGACTCGAAAGAATGCAAATACGTACTGAAAACATTATTAGTTCTATTATAAAATAGAATACAGTTATATACAGAACTTACAAATTTCCTTTACAAGTCCTATACCTGGGAGTGTGCACATGCAGGCGCCCAATCCGATTGGCACAGGATAGGGGGGGGGGCACTTAGCAAAGGGAGATTGCCGGAAGTTGAGAAAAAGCAGCCATAAAAAAAATACTATAAAGGCGCGGCTTCACAACAAAAGGTTAGGCTTATTGCTTAGATATATTTATAAAGAGCGTATACACTCGCCGGCCACTTTAAGGTACACCTTGCTAGTAGCGGGTTGGACCCCCTTTTTCCTTCATTCTTGGTGGTGGAGATACAACAAGGTGTTGGGAACGTCCCTCAGAGATTTTGCTCCATAGTGACCTGATAACATCACACAGTTACATAGTAGGTGAGGTTGAAAAAAGACACAAGTCCATCAAGTCCAACCTATGTGTGTGATTATGTGTCAGTATTACATTACATATCCCTGTATGTTGCGGTCATTCAGGTGATTATCTAATAGTTTTTTTAAACGATCGATGCTCCCCGCTGAGACCACCGCCTGTGGAAGGGAATTCCACATCCTTGCCGCTCTTACAGTAAAGAACCCTCTACATAGTTTAAGGTTAAACCTCTTTTCTTCTAATTTTAATGAGTGGCCACGAGTCTTATTAAACTCTCTTCTGCGAAAAAGTTTTCTCCTTATTGTGGGATCACCAGTACAGTATTTGTAAATTGAAATCATATCCCCTCTCAAGCGTCTCTTCTCCAGAGAGAATAAGTTCAGAGCTCACAACCTTTCCTCATAACTAAGAGCCTCCAGACCCTTTATTGGTTCAGTTGCTGCAGATTTGTCAGCTGCACATCCATGATGCCAACCTCCCGTTCCACCACATCCCAAAGGTGCTCTATTGGATGAGATGTGGTGAGTGTGGAGGCCATTGGAGGACAGGGACCTCATTGTCCAGTGGTGAGATGATTGGAGCTTTGTGACATGGTGCATTATCCTGCTGGAAGGAGCCATCAGAAGATGGGGACACTGTAGTCATAAAGGGATGGACATGGTCAGCAACAATACTCAGGTAGGTCGTGGGGTATAAACCCCATCCCCCACACCATTACACCCCCACCACCAGCCTGAACCGGTGATACCCCATCCCCCACACCATTACACCCCCACCACCAGCCTGAACCGGTGATACCCCATCCCCCACACCATTACACCCCCACCACCAGCCTGAACCGGTGATACCCCATCCCCCACACCATTACATCCCCACCACCAGCCTGAACCGGAGATACCCCATCCCCCACACCATTACACCCCCACCACCAGCCTGAACCGGTGATACCCCATCCCCCACACCATTACACCCCCACCACCAGCCTGAACCGGTGATACCCCACCCCCCACACCATTACACCCCCACCACCAGCCTGAACCAGAGATACAAGGCAGGATGGATCCATGCGCCAAATTCTGACAACATCTGAATGTTGGAGCTGAAATCCAGACTCATCAGACCAGGCAACGTTCTTCCAGTCTTCTATTGTCCAATTTTGGTGATCCTGTGCCAATTGTAGCCTCAGTTTCCTGTTCTTAGCTGACAGGAGTGGCACCCAGTGTGGTCTTCTGCTGCTGTAGCCCATCTGTTTCAAGGTTTGATGCGTTGCGTGTTCAGAGATGGTATTCTGCATACCTTGGATGTAAGGAGTGGTTATTTGAGTTGTGGTGATGTGGTGGAACGGGAGATTGGCATCATGGATGTGCAGCCGACACATCTGCAGCAACTGTGTGATGTTATCATGTCACTATGGAGCAAAATCTCTGAGGAACGTTTCCAACACCTTGTTGTATCTCCACCACCAAGAATGAGGGCCAAAGGGGGTCCAACCCGCTACTAGCGAGGTGTACCTAATGAAGTGTCCGGTGAGTGTACGTCATAATAATGTTGCCAATGAATTAGGCTGGCGCTCCCCTTTAATCCTGCTATGTAAGTCACACTGGCAGGATACGGGGGGTTCCCTCGTTCACATCCCCCCCTCCCCCGTAGATGTGCGGAGCAGGCACTAGTAATGTAGAATTAGCCATGTTAATGCAGGTAAATGTTTTCCCAATACTCACCGAGCTCCGGGGGCTTCAGCTTCTCCTCAGCGTCATTCTCTCTAATGGGTTTCATTTGCATCAGATCCGAAGAATCCTATTAGCAGGGTGAGGGGGGTCATTGACTGTACAAGTAAATAAGTGCCGGCCTTAATGCTCCCATATATGCAATTCATTTCCTATTGAACACTCTGAAGGTGGCTTTTCTCTATGATGTTTAAAGCTGAACTCCTAGATTCAATTCTGTATTCACCGATCATTATAGGGATTGTATGTTCAGTGCCTTGAAAAAGTATTCATACCCTTTGAAATTTTCCACATTTTGTCAGGTTACAACCAAAAAACGTAAATGTATTTTATTGGGATTTTATGTGATAAACTAACACAAAGTGGCACATAATTGTGAAGTGGAAGGGAGATGATAAATGTTTTATAAAATTTTTTGCAAATAAATATGTGAAAAGTGTGGGGGGGGCATTTGTATTCAGCCCCCTTTACTCTGATACCCCTAACTAAAATCTAGTGGAGCCAATTGCCTTCAGAAGTCGCCTAATTAGTAAATAGAGTCCACCTGTGTGTAATTTAATCTCAGTATAAATACAGCTGTTCTGTGAAGCCCTCAGAGGTTTGTTAGAGAACTTTCGTGAACAAACCGCATCATGAAGGCCAAGGAACACACCAGACAGGTCAGGGATGAAGTTGTGGAGAAGTATAAAGCAGGGTTAGGTTATAAAAAAAAATCTCCCAAGCTTTGAACATCTCACGGAGCTCTGTTCAATCCATCATCAGAAAATGGAAAGAGTATGGCACAACTGCAAACCTACCAAGACATGGCCGTCCACCTAAACTGACCGGCTGGGCAAGGAGAGCATTCATCAGAGAAGAGCCAAGAGGTCCATGGTAACTCTGGAGGAGCTGCAGAGATCCACAGCTCAGGTGGGAGAATCTGTCCACAGGACAACTATTAGTCGTGTTCTCCACAAATCTGGCCTTTATGGAAGAGTGACAAGAAGAAAGACATTGGTGAAAGAGAGTCATAAGAAGTCCTGTTTGTAGTTTGTGAGAAGCCATGTGGAGGACACAGCAAACATGTGGAAGAAGGTGATCTGGTCAAATGAGATCAACATTGAACTTTTTGGCCTAAAAGCAAAACGCTATGTGTGGCGGAAAACTAACACTGCACATCACCCCGAACACACCATCCCCACCGTGAAACATGGTGGTGGCAGCATCATGTGGTGGGGATGCTTTTCTTCAGCAGGGACAGGGAAGCTGGTCAGAGTTGACGGGAAGATGGATGGAGACAAATACAGGGAAATCTTAGAAGAAAACCTGTTAGAGTCTGCAAAAGACTTCCAGCAGACTCACCTTCCAGCAGGACAACAACCCGAAACATCCAGCCAGAGCTAACGAAGAAGGAAGAGGGGGGTTGGGACTTTATATGAGGCATCGAACATTGTTGTACAAATGCCTCCATCCCTGTTACATGAAAAATATGGGGAAGGTTTGGGACTTTGTATGAAGCATTGCAGCCAGGAAGATGACACGACAAGAGTGTGTCTGGTGGGTAATTAGCAAAATAGAACCACGTATGTTACACAGCGATACATATGTGATGGCGCTCGGGGCGTGACGATGCGTAGCCAGAAAGAAGAGAGGGAGGGGGAGTATCCCCCCCCCCCCGGAGCGCATCGCAGCACCAACAGCCGGACCAACCAGCCCAGCACACCACAATCCAGAACATACGATCTGCATAGTATAGGGCAGTGATGGTGAACCTTGGCACCCCAGATGTTTTGGAACTACATTTCCCATGATGCTCAACTACACTGCAGAGTGCCAGAGCATCATGGGAAATGTAGTTCCAAAACATTTGGGGTGCCAAGGTTCACCTTCACTGTTATAGGGTGTAACTGGAAACCCCGTAGTATAAAATAGATGAAAAGCTCCACTCCTCTATAACTATCTAGGATCATGGCCCAAAAATTAGAAAAATAAAAAAAATGAATGAAAAAAAAATGATAGACACCTGAACTAATGCTAACAGTGGATATTACCAATAATAGCTTTTTCTCAATCTATATCGGGACGTTGGCATATTGTTGTTGGTGTGTTCACAGTGTCACCCTGTGAAGATGCACGTTAAATTTCTCTAATATCTTTTTGACATATATTCTTGATTGAATTGGTACACTCCAGTAAAGCGTAGTCAGTAATATTAGTAACAATCTTGAAATATAATACAAGGGGGGGGCATCTAATAGCTCGACGCGTTTCGTAGCTATCGCCACTCTTCAGGAGCAGATGTAAGATGGGAGTCTATAAAGATATTGAAGATTACTATAAATTGGAGAATGTTATAGTGCAGTGATGGTGAACCTTGGCACCCCAGATGTTTTGGAACTACATTTCCCATGATGCTCAACCACACTGCAGTATAGTTGAGCATCATGGGAAATGTAGTTCCAAAACATCTGGGGTGCCAAGGTTCACCATCACTGTTATAATGGGTCTGTCTGTCTATATGAGGAGGTGATAAAAGGGATGGAAAAATGTTTACAATATATTACTAAATATTCTGTATGAAATAAATCTTATGTATTTTACTTCTTTGTAGTATATTATACTATTATATAACATATTTGGTTCACCAATGTAAGGGACATTCTTCTCACTGATCACCAATGTAAGGAACATTCTTCTCACTGATCACCAATGTAAGGAACATTCTTCTCACTGATCACCAATGTAAGGAACATTCTTCTCACTGATCACCAATGTAAGGGACATTCTTCCCACTGATCACCAATGTAAGGAACATTCTTCTCACTGATCACCAATGTAAGGAACATTCTTCTCACTGATCACCAATGTAAGGAACATTCTTCCCACTGATCACCAATGTAAGGAACATTCTTCCCTCTGATCACCAATGTAAGGAACATTCTTCTCACTGATCACCAATGTAAGGAACGTTCTTCTCACTGATCACCAATGTAAGGATCATTCTTACTGATCACCAATGTAAGGAACATTCTTCTCACTGATCACCAATGTAAGGAACATTCTTCTCACTGATCACCAATGTAAGGAACATTCTTCCTACTGATCACCAATGTAAGGAACATTCTTCTCACTGATCACCAATGTAAGGAACATTCTTCTCACTGATCACCAATGTAAGGAACGTTCTTCTCACTGATCACCAATGTAAGGATCATTCTTACTGATCACCAATGTAAGGAACATTCTTCTCACTGATCACCAATGTAAGGAACATTCTTCTCACTGATCACCAATGAAAGGAACTTTCTTCTCACTGATCACCAATGTAAGGAACATTCTTCCCTCTGATCACCAATGTAAGGAACATTCTTCTCACTGATCACCAATGTAAGGAACATTCTTCTCACTGATCACCAATGTAAGGAACGTTCTTCTCACTGATCACCAATGTAAGGATCATTCTTACTGATCACCAATGTAAGGAACATTCTTCTCACTGATCACCAATGTAAGGAACATTCTTCTCACTGATCACCAATGAAAGGAACTTTCTTCTCACTGATCACCAATGTAAGGAACATTCTTCTCACTGATCACCAATGTAAGGAACATTCTTCACACTGATCACCAATGTAAGGGACATTCTTCTCACTGATCACCAATGTAAGGAACATTCTTCTCACTGATCACCAATGTAAGGAACATTCTTCTCACTGATCACCAATGTAAGGAACATTCTTCTCACTGATCACCAATGTAAGGAACATTCTTCTCACTGATCACCAATGTAAGGAACATTCGTCTCACTGATCACCAATGTAAGGAACATTTTCCTAATGATCCCTAATAGACTTATCTTAGTAGGGGTTCCATGAGACTTGAAAAATAATTTGAAGGGTTCCTCTGGGGTGGAGAGGTTGGGAATTGTTGCTCTAACACTTAACTTTCCCTTCTAATATAATCCCTTCAGTTTCTCTAAAGTCCCCGAATTCTAGAACATAATTGTCAGGATCCGCTCTCTCCGCAGTCCTGCCGGCTCCTGGAGGGTTAAACAAATTCTTTCTTCCCGAAAAACAAGATCTGCTGCCCCACCGAAAGGCCTCATTTTGAGCGCGCTCAGTGGAGCTGTTAAAGACACGTGTTCCATTAACGTTACGGCCGTGAAATATGGCTATAAAATGACGGCCGTATGGTGTCAGATTTGCAGCCCGCCGCGTTGCTAAGGGTTTAATCCTCGCTCCGGCGTGCGCAGAGCTGTAAAGTGTTTACTGAGAGAATTGTTGGAGGCTATAAAACCCTCTGCTCTCTCCCAAACAAGGCTGAGTGGAGCCATTTGCGAGGCCCACAACGCTCATCTGGGGAGACGGGAACAGCTGTTCCTGCCAGCAGTGTGCAACCGTCTTCCAGAGCAAATTAACTGAAATGGGTGCTTCCTAATTAAATTAGCACGCAAATGAAATGGTTTGCATTGGTGCGCTTGCTTACAATTACAACAGGCTGAATTTAGCTAAAATATGGGGCACGCCATTACCTGGGTAGGGGGGGTGGGGGCGGCGAATCGTCCTAACATGGTGCCGTTTCTGCAGCAATGGGGGTCACAGCGGTGAAGGGGGAGGGGTCCTGTAATTACTTCGGCACTTATAATGTATCTAAACCCAAGAAACATGTAATATATCCATTTGAGGACTAGGCCTTTTCTGGCACTCTTTTTTTTTTTTTTTTTTTGTATTTTTTGCTAGACAATTACTTAGAACCTCCCAAACATTATATATTTTACATATTATATATTATATTTTATATATTCTATTTTATTGTTATATATATATTTTTTTTTTAGCAGCGACCATAGAGTTTAAAATGCCGATCGTTGAAATTTTGTGTCACGCGGTATTTGCGCAGCGGTTTTTTTAAACGCAATTTTTTTTTTTTGGAAAAATACACTTTTAAAGAGGAGCTGCAGTCTGCTCATGTAATTTGTAATAAAAACATCTTTGCCATTTTGAAGCTTCCCTCCAACCACTTTGCATATTATTTTCTATATACTGTGATTCTGTACTTGCCAAATATGCTGCAGAAATCTCCCTCCACTGAGTCTGGCTACAGCCATTTTAACTGTGGGCAGCTGAAGCTGCTGCCTGTTCACTTTCTGGATTTACACACAGGCACACCTCCAGCTCTGCAGCTCTCATTGGCCCTCTTATGACCCGTCCCCCCTCCCTTCCTGGCAAATTCTCAGGAGAGTGAGAGGAAAGAGCTGTGCATGATGCACACCTCCAAACATTTTGAGATGGGAATGAGGGACACCTACTAGCAAACATGCAGTGGGGACGGAAAGTATTCAGACCCCCTTACATTTTTCACTCTTTGTTATATTGCAGCCATTTGTTAAAATCATTTAAGTTCATTTTTTTTCCTCATTAATGTACACACAGCACCCCATATTGTACACACAGCACCCCATATTGTACACACAGCACCCCATATTGTACACACAGCACCCCATATTGTACACACAGCACCCCATATTGTACACACAGCACCCCATATTGTACACACAGCACCCCATATTGTACACACAGCCCCCCATATTGTACACACAGCACCCCATATTGTACACACAGCACCCCATATTGTACACACAGCACCCCATATTGTACACACAACACCCCATATTGACAGAAAAACACAGAATTGTTGACTTGCAGATTTATTAAAAAAGAAAAACTGAAATATCACATGGTCCTAAGTATTCCCCACCTTCCCCACTGTAGGTAGGCATAGGACACGCCCCCTGCCACACCCCCTTAAAGGCGAATTAACCAAAAAAAGGTTAATTAAATCCACAAGGGCTTTTGTTTTTACCACTACTATTCCTTTATACTGGCTTTTAAAATTTACAAGTGCAGCAATTTAGAATCTGGATGAAAGGTTTAGCACTGGGAAACTTTTTGAAAGATAAAAAGTGTATTTTATATACAACTATATAGATCAGACAGGAAAGAGGGACAGAGGGACATTGCTCTAAATCAGGGACAGTCCCTTGAAATCAGGGACAGTTGGGAGCTGTGCATGATGTCATAAGGCTAATGACCAGACAAGAAACAGGAAGTGGGCTGTATAAGGTATTTACTGGCAGAAAAAAAAGTTTTACTATCCAAAGTTAAAACAACAACAAGGGCAGAAGATTTAATAGATGGAAAGATGAAAAAAGGACTGAAGGTCCACTTTAATGAATTTTAATGCAACAAAACACAATATATAACCCAATTTTTTGGTAAGATGATGTTACGCCGAGTAAATAGATACCTAACATGTCACGCTTTAAAATTGCGCACGCTTGTGGAATGGCGCCAAACTACGATACTTAAAAATCTCCATAGGTGCCACTTTCAATATTTTTACAGGTTACCGGTTTAGAGTTACATAGGAGGTCTAGGGCTAGAATTATTGCTCTCGATCTGACGTTCGCAGCGATACCTCACATGTGTGGTGCGAATACCGTTTACATATGCGTGCGCAACCTATGTATGCGTTCGCCTCTGTGCGCGAGCACAGAGGGATAGGGGGAGCTTTATTTAGCGGCGCTCCCAAAACGCCCTGCCCATTGCAAGGTCGTCACCTCCTGCTGCTCCACCCCAGCTCTTAGTGGGCATGGAGAAGAAGGGAGGGCGTGGGCGGTCATTTACCACAGTGTATACGCCCACATGTGTGACTCTGTAGTCACATCAGCTGCTCAAATGTGATAGAGAGGAAATGCTCAGCATAGAAACTCACTGAAAACTGAGCATGTGCAGAGCTGCCAACACTGCTCTGCAAAATCCCCAACTGCATTGTGGACATGGACAGAATGGGGAGATAGAGAGCAGCAGGATCAACCAGGTTTTTGCAGAATACAGAAAAGGAATCTCATAGCATGGAATACACCATTTATTCATTGTTTTTTTATGATGTGGGTTTAGTGGCACTTTAAGTGTAAAAAAAATGTAGATTACACCCAAGCACTCTGTTATACATTTATATAGCTCTGACACATACAGCCGGGTATAGAAAAGAATCACCTCCCTTTAACCACATGCCGACCGGGCCATAGCCGAAAGACGGCAACAGCGAGGTCGGCTTATTCTGGTACGGCGTCCATGGACGTCCCCTCACAGAATGCCCTGGGGCGCGCACCCGGGAATGGTGGGTCACGGAAATGGGGTATAGGGCCAATAACAGCAGCCCTTTACCACGTGATCGCTCTGTCCGATGATGGAGCGATCACTTGTCAACAAACCGGAGCTTGTCCGGTGCAGAGCCCCCCACTCTCCTCGCACCGATCGATACAGTGTGCGTGGAGAGGAGGGAGCCGGGTGCAGCAGCGCTGTGGGCTGTCTGGAGTGCCCACAGTGCTGATCTGCCATGCTACGTCCATTCATCCATCCCTGGCTCATCCATGCTCCATATGTGCTCATCTATATTTCATCCATCCCTGGCTCATTCGTGCTCCATCCATCCCTGCCCCATCCGTGCTACATCCATCCCTGGCTCATCCGTGTTACATCCATCTCTGGCTCATCCGTGCTCCATCCATCCCGTGCTCCATCCATCCGTGCTCCATCCATCCCTTGCTCATCCATGCTCCATCCCTGCTCATCCATGCTCCATCCATCCCTGGCTCATCCATTCTCCATCCATCCCTGGCTCATCCATGCTCCATCCATCCCTGGCTCATCCATGCTCAATCCATCCCTATCTCATCCATGCTCCATCCATCCCTGGCTTATCCGTGCTTCATCCATGCTCAATCCGTGCTCATCCATGCTCCATCCATCCCTGGCTCATCCATGCTCAATCCATCCCTATCTCATCCATGCTCCATCCATCCCTGGCTTATCCGTGCTTCATCCATGCTCAATCCGTGCTCATCCATCCCTGGCCCATCCATGCTCAATCTGTGCTCCATCCGTGCTCATCCATGCTCAATCCGTGCTCATCCATGCTCCATCCATCCCTGGCTCATCCATTCTCCATCCATCCCTGGCTCATCCATGCTCCATCCATCCCTGGCTCATCCATGCTCATCCATGCTCAATCCGTGCTCATCCATGCTCCATCCATCCCTAGCTCATCTGTGCTCCATCCATGCTTATCCATGCTCCATCCATCCCTGGATCATCCATGCTCAATCTGTGCTCCATCCGTGCTCATCCATGCTCAATCCGTGCTCATCTATGCTCCATCTATCCCTGGCTCATCCATGCTCCATCCATCTCTGGCTCATCTGTGCTCCATCCATGCTCATCCATGCTCCATCCGTGGTTATACATGCTCATCCATGCCACAGCAGTGCTCATCCATGCCACATCAGTTCTCATCCGTGCCACATCCATGCCACATCAGTGCTCATCCATGCCACATCCTTGGCACTACAGTGCCCATCAGTGAATCACAAAAGTGTAATAGGTAGTCAATTAGATTTGAAATGTATTTCCCTGACGGTGCTCCCTGCATGTTGGGCCTCTGTATGTGGCCAGGCTGTGGAAAAGTCTCCCACATGTGGTATTGCCATACTCAGGAGCAGAATGTATTTTGGGGTGTCATTTGTACATGTACATGCTGTGTGTTAGAAATATCTTATAGATGGACAACTTTCTGTAAAAAAAAAAATGCGTTTTCATTTTCTTTCCACGTTTTCCAAAAACGTGTGGAAAAAAATTACATGTTCAAAAGACTCATGCCTTATAGAATATACGTTGGGGTGTTTACTTTCCAAAATTGGGTTATTTTGTGGGCGTTTCCATTGTTCTGGTGCTCCCAGGACCTTCAGTAGTGTAAGAGGTAGTCAAAAAATTAAATGTGTAATTTATGCTCCTAGAACGCCTGAAGGTGCTCCCTGCATGTTGGGCCTCTGTATGTGGCTATGCTGTGTAAAAGTCTCACACATGTGGTATCGCCGTACTCAGGAGGAGGAGTAGAATGTGTTTTGGGGTGTAATTTGTGGTATGCATATGCTGTGTGTGAGAAATAACCTGTGGGAAAAAAAATAAAAAAAAAATCTTCATTTGGCAAAGAATTGTGAGAAAAAATTACAACTTCAAAAAACTCACAATGCCTCTTACTAAATAAAGGGATGGTGAACCCGCGCAGTGGACATAAAGACTTAGTTGGTAAAGTTTGGAACTGCTGCCTCCCAACAGGCAGTCACCCTAAAATGGGGACAGCTGAGATATATTAGAAATGATAGAAGGGTTTGGCGCTGTTCCTATTTAGTTTCCTACCTCCATATAGGTTACTAGATTAAAATAAATTCTTAGGTGCACCGTGCATATATCAAATATTAAATACAAATTAACAATATGAATTCCCAAGTATACCGTGCATGTGTCAATTAAATATTCTGTTGCAATATTGTGCAATCATAGATGATACATAGACATAACTTAAATGCTTACATAGTAATATTGCTAGGGAGGGAAGAAAGGGGGGGGGGGGGGGGGGGGGGGGGAGGAAGGGGGGGGGGGAAGGGAGAAGGGAGTGAGTTAGGGAGGTGGGGAGGGGTGTAGGAAATCTGTTCCTAAGGAAAATTACAATAACAAAATAAAGTGCAAATGTGCTGGTGCAATCCAAAAGGCAACAGTGACAAGATAAAAGTGCAAACGTGCTTCAAAATTCTTTAGTAAGTCTCTTGTGTCATATTCTTGTGCTGTGGTGATAATCCTTCACTTATAATATCTCTTTGCTCTAAAAGTGCAGCCACTCACCAGATCACTTCACCCCTGCGGGGGTAGTAGGCAGTTACAGTTTTATCGCCACTGTACAGCGATCGCTGGCGGGCTCAGGATCGTGGTATATCATATATAAAAAGAGAGGGAGTGCCCATAGCGTAAAATTGCTTTAAAAAAGTTTTATTACACAAAATGAAAGGGTACTCACACTTTTACGGTAAAAATCAAGCGAAATGGTAAAAACGTCAAAACCGTCATTAATATCCTTCAGCGCTGGTACAGGAGGTGATGTTTGGGAAGCACAGATTAGGCCACGCCCTACGCGTTTCGTCGTTAGGACGTCTACGGGCGCTCCCGTAGACGTCCTAACGACGAAACGCGTAGGGCGTGGCCTAATCTGTGCTTCCCAAACATCACCTCCTGTACCAGCGCTGAAGGATATTAATGACGGTTTTGACGTTTTTACCATTTCGCTTGATTTTTACCGTAAAAGTGTGAGTACCCTTTCATTTTGTGTAATAAAACTTTTTTAAAGCAATTTTACGCTATGGGCACTCCCTCTCTTTTTATATATGATATACCACGATCCTGAGCCCGCCAGCGATCGCTGTACAGTGGCGATAAAACTGTAACTGCCTACTACCCCCGCAGGGGTGAAGTGATCTGGTGAGTGGCTGCACTTTTAGAGCAAAGAGATATTATAAGTGAAGGATTATCACCACAGCACAAGAATATGACACAAGAGACTTACTAAAGAATTTTGAAGCACGTTTGCACTTTTATCTTGTCACTGTTGCCTTTTGGATTGCACCAGCACATTTGCACTTTATTTTGTTATTGTAATTTTCCTTAGGAACAGATTTCCTACACCCCTCCCCACCTCCCTAACTCACTCCCTTCTCCCTTCCCCCCCCCCCTTTCCTCCTCCCCCCCCCCTCCCCCCCCCCTTTCTTCCCTCCCTAGCAATATTACTATGTAAGCATTTAAGTTATGTCTATGTATCATCTATGATTGCACAATATTGCAACAGAATATTTAATTGACACATGCACGGTATACTTGGGAATTCATATTGTTAATTTGTATTTAATATTTGATATATGCACGGTGCACCTAAGAATTTATTTTAATCTAGTAACCT
>JBBDGP010004559.1:37500-209672 GCA_037952835.1 Lithobates septentrionalis | reverse complement strand
GTATAGGGTGATGTATAGGGTGATGTATAGGATGATGTATAGGGTGATGTATAGGGTGATGTATAGGATGATGTATAGGATGATGTATAGGGTGATGTATAGGATGATGTGTAGGGTGATGTGTAGGATGATGTGTAGGATGATGTGTAGGATGATGTATAGGATGATGTATAGGATGATGTGTAGGGTGATGTATAGAATGATGTATAGGGTGATGTATAGTGTGATGTATAGGGTGATGTATAGATGATGTATAGGGTGATGTATAGGATGATGTATAGGGTGATGTATAGGGTGATGTATAGGGTGATGTATAGGATGGTATAGTGTGATGTATAGGGTGATGTATAGGGTGATGTATAGGGTGATGTCTAGGGTGATGTGTAGGATGATGTGTAGGATGATGTATAGGGTGATGTATAGGATGATGTATAGGGTGATGTATAGGGTGATGTATAGGATGATGTATAGGGTGATGTATAGGGTGATGTATAGGGTGACGTATAGGATGACGTATAGGGTGATGTATAGGGTGATGTATAGGATGATGTATAGGGTGGTGTATAGAATGATGTATAGTGTGATGTATAGGGTGATGTATAGGGTGATGTATAGAATGATGTATAGGATGATGTATAGTGTGATGTATAGGATGATGTATAGGATGATGTATAGGGTGATGTATAGGGTGATGTATAGGATGATGTATAGGATGATGTATAGGGTGATGTGTAGGATGATGTGTAGGGTGATGTATAGGATGATGTATAGGGTGATGTGTAGGATGATGTATAGGATGATGTATGGGATGATGTATAGGGTGATGTATAGGGTAATGTATAGGGTGATGTATAGGATGATGTGTAGGATGATGTATAGGGTGATGTATAGGGTGATGTATAGGGTGATGTATAGGATGATGTGTAGGATGATGTATAGGATGATGTGTAGGATGATGTATAGGATGGTGTGTAGGGTGATGTATAGGATGATGTATAGGGTGATGTATAGGGTGATGTATAGGGTGACGTATAGGATGACGTATAGGGTGATGTATAGGGTGATGTATAGGATGATGTATAGGGTGATGTATAGGATGATGTATAGGGTGATGTATAGGATGACGTATGGGGTGATGTATAGAATGACGTATAGGGTGATGTATAGGGTGATGTATAGGGTGATGTATAGGATGATGTATAGGGTGATGTATAGGGTGATGTATAGGATGATGTATAGGGTGATGTATAGGATGATGTATAGGATGATGTATAGGGTGATGTATAGGGTGATGTATAGGATGATGTATAGGATGATGTATAGTGTGATGTATAGGGTGATGTATAGGATGATGTATAGGATGATGTATAGGGTGATGTATAGGGTGATGTATAGAATGATGTATAGGATGATGTATAGGATGATGTGTAGGGTGATGTATAGAATGATGTATAGGGTGATGTATAGTGTGATGTATAGGGTGATGTATAGGGTGATGTATAGGATGATGTATAGGATGATGTATAGGGTGATGTGTAGGGTGATGTATAGAATGATGTATAGGGTGATGTATAGGGTGATGTATAGAATGATGTATAGGATGATGTATAGGATGATGTGTAGGGTGATGTATAGAATGATGTATAGGTGATGTATAGTGTGATGTATAGGATGATGTATAGGGTGATGTATAGGATGATGTATAGGATGATGTATAGGGTGATGTATAGGGTGATGTATAGGATGATGTATAGGATGATGTATAGTGTGATGTATAGGGTGATGTATAGGATGATGTATAGGATGATGTATAGGGTGATGTATAGGGTGATGTATAGGGTGATGTGTAGGATGATGTGTAGGATGATGTATAGGGTGATGTATAGGATGATGTATAGGGTGATGTATAGAATGATGTATAGGATGATGTATAGGGTGATGTATAGGATGATGTATAGGATGATGTATAGGGTGATGTATAGGGTGATGTGTAGGATGATGTGTAGGATGATGTATAGGATGATGTATAGGGTGAGTATAGGATGATGTATAGGGTGATGCATAGGGTGATGTATAGGGTGACGTATAGGATGACATATAGGGTGATGTATAGGGTGATGTATAGGATGATGTATAGGGTGATGTATAGAATGATGTATAGTGTGATGTATAGGGTGATGTATAGGGTGATGTATAGAATGATGTATAGGATGATGTATAGGGTGATGTATAGAATGATGTATAGTGTGATGTATAGGGTGATGTATAGAATGATGTATAGGATGATGTATAGGGTGATGTATAGGGTGATGTATAGATGATGTATAGGGTGATGTGTAGGATGATGTATAGGGTGATGTATAGGATGATGTATAGGATGATGTATGGGATGATGTATAGGGTGATGTATAGGGTGATGTGTGGGATGATGTATGGGATGATGTATAGGGTGATGTATAGGGTGATGTATAGGATGATGTATAGGGTGATGTATAGGGTGATGTATAGGGTGATGTGTAGGATGATGTGTAGGGTGATGTATAGGATGATGTATAGGGTGATGTATAGGATGATGTATAGGGTGATGTATAGGGTGATGTATAGAATGATGTATAGGATGATGTATAGGTTGATGTATAGAATGATGTATAGTGTGAGAATAGGGTGATGTATAGAATGATGAATAGGATGATGTATAGGGTGATGTATAGGGTGATGTATAGATGATGTATAGGGTGATGAGAAGGATGATGTATAGGGTGATGTATAGGATGATGTATAGGATGATGTATGGGATGATGTATAGGGTGATGTATAGGGTGATGTGTGGGATGATGTATGGGATGATGTATAGTGTGATGTATAGGGTGATGTATAGGATGATGTATAGGGTGATGTATAGGGTGATGTATAGGGTGATGTGTAGGATGATGTGTAGGGTGATGTATAGGATGATGTATAGGATGATGTATAGGGTGATGTATAGAATGATGTATAGGATGATGTATAGGGTGATGTATAGGGTGATGTGTAGGATGATGTGTAGGGTGATGTATAGGGTGATGTATAGGATGATGTATAGGATGATGTATAGGGTGATGTATAGAATGATGTATAGGATGATGTATAGGGTGATGTGTAGGGTGATGTGTAGGATGATGTGTAGGATGATGTATAGGGTGATGTATAGGGTGATGTATAGGGTGATGTATAGGGTGACGTATAGGGTGACGTATAGGATGACGTATAGGGTGACGTATAGGGTGATGTATAGGGTGATGTATAGAATGATGTATAGGGTGATGTATAGGGTGATGTATAGAATGATGTATAGGGTGATGTATAGAATGATGTATAGGGTGATGTATAGGGTGATGTATAGGATGATGTATAGGGTGATGTATAGAATGATGTATAGGGTGATGTATAGGGTGATGTATAGGATGATGTATAGGATGATGTATAGTGTGATGTATAGGGTGATGTATAGAATGATGTATAGGATGATGTATAGGATGATGTATAGGATGATGTATAGGGTGATGTGTAGGTATGATGTATAGGATGATGTATAGGATGATGTATGGGATGATGTATAGGGTGATGTGTAGGGTGATGTGTAGGATGATGTATGGGATGATGTATGGAATGATGTATAGGGTGATGTATAGGGTGATGTATAGGATGATGTATAGTGTGATGTATTGGGTGATGTATAGGATGATGTATAGGGTGATGTATAGGGTGATGTATAGGGTGATGTGTAGGATGATGTGTAGGATGATGTATAGGGTGATGTATAGGATGATGTATAGGATGATGTATACGGTGAGTATAGAATGATGTATAGGATGATGTATAGGGTGATGTATAGGATGATGTATAGGATGATGTATAGGGTGATGTATAGGGTGATGTATAGGATGATGTATAGTGTGATGTATAGGGTGATGTATAGGATGATGTATAGGTGATGTATAGGGTGATGTATAGGGTGATGTATAGGGTGATGTGTAGGATGATGTATAGGATGATGTGTAGGATGATGTATAGGATGGTGTGTAGGGTGATGTATAGGATGATGTATAGGATGAGGTATAGGGTGATGTGTAGGATGATGTATAGGGTGATGTATAGGATGATGTATAGGATGATGTATGGGATGATGTATAGGGTGATGTATAGGGTGATGTGTGGGATGATGTATGGATGATGTATAGGGTGATGTATAGGATGATGTATAGTGTGATGTATAGGGTGATGTATAGGATGATGTATAGGGTGATGTATAGGGTGATGTATAGGGTTGATGTGTAGGATGATGTGTAGGGTGATGTATAGGGATGATGTATAGGATGATGTATAGGGTGATGTATAGAATGATGTATAGGATGATGTATAGGGTGATGTATAGGGTGATGTGTAGGATGATGTGTAGGGTGATGTATAGGGTGATGTATAGGATGATGTATAGGATGATGTATAGGGTGATGTATAGAATGATGTATAGGATGATGTATAGGGTGATGTGTAGGGTGATGTGTAGGATGATGTGTAGGATGATGTATAGGGTGATGTATAGGGTGATGTATAGGGTGATGTATAGGGTGACGTATAGGGTGACGTATAGGATGACGTATAGGGTGACGTATAGGGTGATGTATAGGGTGATGTATAGGGTGATGTATAGAATGATGTATAGGGTGATGTATAGGGTGATGTATAGAATGATGTATAGGGTGATGTATAGAATGATGTATAGGGTGATGTATAGGGTGATGTATAGGATGATGTATAGGGTGATGTATAGAATGATGTATAGGGTGATGTATAGGGTGATGTATAGGATGATGTATAGGATGATGTATAGTGTGATGTATAGGGTGATGTATAGAATGATGTATAGGATGATGTATAGGATGATGTATAGGATGATGTATAGGGTGATGTGTAGGATGATGTATAGGGTGATGTATAGGATGATGTATAGGATGATGTATGGGATGATGTATAGGGTGATGTGTAGGGTGATGTGTAGGATGATGTATGGGATGATGTATGGAATGATGTATAGGGTGATGTATAGGGTGATGTATAGGATGATGTATAGTGTGATGTATAGGGTGATGTATAGGATGATGTATAGGGTGATGTATAGGGTGATGTATAGGGTGATGTGTAGGATGATGTGTAGGATGATGTATAGGGTGATGTATAGGATGATGTATAGGATGATGTATACGGTGATGTATAGAATGATGTATAGGATGATGTATAGGGTGATGTATAGGATGATGTATAGGATGATGTATAGGGTGATGTATAGGGTGATGTATAGGATGATGTATAGTGTGATGTATAGGGTGATGTATAGGATGATGTATAGGGTGATGTATAGGGTGATGTATAGGGTGATGTATAGGGTGATGTGTAGGATGATGTATAGGATGATGTGTAGGATGATGTATAGGATGGTGTGTAGGGTGATGTATAGGATGATGTATAGGATGAGGTATAGGGTGATGTATAGGGTGATGTATAGGGTGATGTATGGGATGATGTATGGGATGATGTATAGGGTGATGTATGGGATGATGTATAGGGTGATATATAGGGTGATGTATAGGATGATGTATAGGGTGATGTATGGGATGATGTATAGAATGATGTATAGGATGATGTATAGGGTGATGTATAGGATGATGTATAGGGTGATGTATAGGGTGATGTATAGGGTGATGTATAGGATGATGTATAGGGTGATGTATAGGGTGATGTATAGGATGATGTATAGGATGATGTATAGGATGATGTATAGGGTGATGTATAGGATGATGTATAGGATGATGTATAGGATGATGTATAGAATGATGTATAGGGTGATGTGTAGGGTGATGTATAGGGTGATGTATAGGGTGATGTATAGGATGATGTATAGGATGATGTATAGGATGATGTAAAGGGTGATGTATAGGGTGATGTATAGGATGATGTATAGGGTGATGTATAGGATGATGTATAGGATGATGTAAAGGATGATGTATAGGGTGATGTATAGGATGATGTATAGGGTGATGTAAAGGATGATGTATAGGATGATGTATAGGGTGATGTATAGGATGATGTATAGGATGATGTAAAGGATGATGTATAGGATGATGTATAGGGTGATGTATAGGATGATGTATAGGGTGATGTGTAGGGTGATGTGTAGGGTGATGTATAGGATGATGTATAGGGTGATGTATAGGGTGACGTATAGGATGATGTATAGGGTGATGTATGGGATGATGTATCGGATGATGTATAGGATGATGTATAGGATGATGTATAGGATGACATATAGGATGTATAGGATGATGTATAGGATGACATATAGGATGTATAGGATGACATATAGGATGTAGAGGATGATGTACAGGATGACATATAGGATGTATAGGATGATGTATAGGATGACATATAGGATGTATAGGATGATGTATAGGATGACATATAGGATGTATAGGATGATGTATAGGATGACATATAGGATGTAGAGGATGATGTATAGGATGACATATAGGATGTATAGGATGATGTGGTCCTCCTCATTGATGTGGACTGTGCTGACCATCGGTGAGGAATGGCGAGGAATATAAATGTTGCTCCTGTGTCTGTAGTAATCATACTTTATGTGCTTTCCTGGGGAAAGCTATTTGAAGTCTCCCTTCGGCCTGCTGGATATTCTTGATATCTCTCCCTCTTGAGAGGACAAGGAAAAGCTTTCAGGCCTCTCCTGATATCAAACAGATGGAATTGGGGAGGCCGGCAGGATTAGCCTCACCGGCTTTGATGCGGCTCTCGGATGGCGCTCTGAGAGGATGATGGAAGTCTTCTTCTTCTCTTGTCTTTGTCTAAGAAAAAAAAAAAAAGCTGTTTTATGTCTGAGATCCTTCAGGGCCTGTTTAATGGACATGAAAAAAATATCTCCAGTGTCTTCATTTAGCAAAGAATGTCTTACGGTCCGGGAGCCCGGGTCTTACAGCTGAACTTCAAGCAAAGAGCTAAATACAGACGCATCATGGGGGCTGTGTTATCTGCCAAAGGATTTGTATTTCTGCCCATCCAGTCCATCCGCTGGCCACTTTTGTTGCCAGCGGTTTAGACATTAATGGCTGTGTGATGAGTTATTTTGAGGGGACAGCAAATTTACACTGTTATACAAGCTGTACACTCACTACTTTACATTGTAGCAAAGTGTCATTTCTTCAGTGTTGTCACATGAAAAGATAGAAGAAAAGATTTACACAAATGTGACCGAGGGGTGTACTGACTTTTGTAAGATACTGTATATTTTCTGCAGTCAAAGACCCTGTAGATTAAAATAGTGGTAGTTCCAATTTTTAAAATCAATGTTTAATAAGAGCAAGTTTTCAGTAAAAAAAATACATTAAAGTGATATTAAAGACAATTAAAAAAAAAATAAACAAACATGTTATACTTACCTGCTCTGAGTAACAGTTTTGCACAGAGCAGCCCGGATCCTCCTCTTTTTGGGCCCCTCCTCCTGCCAAGTGCCCCCTGAGCAAGCGGCTTGCCGTAGGGGCACCAAAGCAGGCTCATTCCCAAGTGTGTCCATTCACGCACAAAGCAGAGACTCGGACTTGCCCTCAGGGTTGCTAACTGTCAGTACAGGTACAGACAGTTTGTAAAAATGTGTGATTTTTACAACTGTCTGTACATATCAGGGGCTGAACATTTGTCATGCTGTGTTTAGGGCCGGACTGGGAATAAAAACCAGCCCTGGAAATCATTTCATACCAGCCCCATAGCATTATTATACCAGCACATAGGGCTTTATATATATATATATATATATTTATATTTATATATATATATATATATATAAGAGCAGATTCTGGTTAAAAGTAGTAAAAGCTGTGGACATAGTACAGGAGATGCAAAGGCTGTGGACATGGTATAGGAGATGCAGAGGCTGCGGACATGTTACAGGAGATGCAGAGGGTGTGGACAATGCAATGTACAGTGGTACAGGAGGTGGTCATAGGCTGTGTGGACATGGTACAGGAGATGCAGAGGCTGTGGACATGGTACAGTGGTTCAGGAGGTGGTCATAGGCTGTGCGGACATGGTATAGGAGATGCAGAGGCTGCGACCATGGTATAGGAGATGCAGAGGCTGTGGACATGGTACAGTGGTACAGGAGATGCAGAGTTTGCGGACATGGTATAGGAGATGCAGAGGCTGTGGACCTGGTATAGGAGATATCAGAGGCTTTGAACATGGTACAGGACATGCAGAGGCTGTGGACATGGTACAGGAGATGCAGAGGCTGTGGAAATGGTACAGGAGATGCAGAGGCTGTGAAAATGGTACAGGAGATGCAGAGGCTGTGGACATGGTACAGTGGTACAGGAGGTGGTCATAGGCTGTGGACATGGTATAGGAGATGCAGAGGCTGCAGACATGGTACAGGAGAGCAATAACAGGAGGTGGTCAGAGGTTTGCGGAGGGGTCTGGTCTTACCGGGCTGTGATGAGGCACGTGCCACCACCAAGATCTCATAGAGATGAGCGCCACTGCTGCCTTATATTTTTTAAATGGTGCCTCCTGGCGCCATTACATCACAGCTCATGCACAGTTGACATATCGGCCCGGGCCCACAGCCATATTTTTTACGGGCGCCACGGCCCTCAAATCGGCCCCAGGGCGGCGTTGCCAACCTACTGAGAAATTTCACAGTATCCCGGTAGGCCAGTCCAGCCCTGGCTTTATTGCCTTTTTAAATGTAAACCAGGAAAATTACTTGTTATGGATATTGTCAGTGTTTCCATATTGTGTTTATACTGTTGAAATATCGGTCTTAGTTTTTAATAGTATTTTTCAGGTTGTCAGCAAATTTTTTTTATCAGTCAGTAAAATGCTGCGGGAGGTTGGCAACAATGCCCATCCCCTCTCTCTCTCCTCATTGGCTCAATGGCTGTGATTGACAGCAGCGGGAGCCAATGTGATTTAGGTCTGGACTGTGACTGGGCCATTCTAACACATGAATATGCTTTGATCTAAACCATTCCATTGTAGCTCTGGCTGGATGTTTCGGGTCGTTGTCCTGCTGGAAGGTGAACCTCCGCCCCGGTCTCATATCTTTTGCAGACTCTAACAGGTTTTCTTCTAAGATTGTCCTGTATTTGTCTCCATCCATCTTCCCATCAACTCTGACCAGCTTCCCTGTCCCTGCTGAAGAAAAGCATCCCCACCACATGATGCTGCCACCACCATGTTTCACGGTGGGGATGATGTGTTCAGGGTGATGTGCTGTGTTAGTTTCCCCCACACATAGCGTTTTGTTTTTAGGCCAAAAAGTTGAATTTTGGTCTCATGTGACCAGATCACCTTCTTCCACATGTTTGCTGTGTCCTCCACATGGCTTCTCACAAACTACAAACGGGACTTCTTATGACTTTCTTTCACCAATGTCTTTCTTCTTGTCACTCTTCCATAAAGGGCAGATTTGTGGAGAACACGACTAATAGATGTCCTGTGGACAGATTCTCCCACCTGAGCTGTGGATCTCTGCAGCTCCTCCAGAGTTACCATGGACCTCTTGGCTCTTCTCTGATTAAAGGGGTTGTAAACCATCACGTTTTTTCACCGAATGCATTCTATGCATTAAGGTGAAAAACCTTTTGTACTGCAGCACCCCCCCCCCTTTTTCTTACCTGAACCCGATCGTTACAGGGACGAGCACAGCAGCTCCAGCCGCTGTCTCGGGTTCTCATTGGATAGATTGATAGCAGCAGGAGCCATTGGCTCCCGCTGCTGTCAATCAAATCCAGTGACAATGGATTGGTCAATGGATGCAGCGGCAAGACTCGGGAGCGCGCCCGCACGAGTGCCCCCATGGAAAGTGGCTCTCCATGGGGGCACTCAAGAAGAGGAGGAGCCAGGAGTGCCATGGGGGGAACCCCAGAAAAGGAGGATCGGACGGGCCACTCTGTGCAAAACCCTTGCACAGAGGAGGTAAGTATAAAAAAAAATGAAGCATTACAATCACTTTAATGCTCTCCTTGCCCGGCCGGTCAGTTTAGGTGGACGGCCATGTCTCGGTAGGTTTGCAGTTGTGCCATACTCTTTCTATTTTCCGATGATGGATTGAACAGAGCTCCGTGAGATGTTCAAAGCTCGGGAGATTTTTTTATAACCTAACCCTGCTTTATACTTCTCCACAACTTTATCCCTGACCTGTCTTGTGTGTTCCTTGGCCTTCATGATGCTGTTTGTTCACTAAGGTTCTCTAACAAACCTCTGAGGGCTTCACAGAACAGCTGTATTTATACTGAGATTAAATTACACACAGGTGGACTCTATTTACTAATTAGGTGACTTCTGAAGGCAATTGGTTCCACTAGATTTTAGTTAGGAGTATCAGAGTAAAGGGGGCTGAATACAAATGCCCCCCCCCCCCCCACACACACACACACACTTTTCACATATTTATTTGTAAAAAATGTAGAAAACCATTTATCATTTTCCTTCCACTTCACAATTATGTGTCACTTTGTGTTGGTCTATCACATGAAATCCCAATAAAATACATTTATGTTTTTGGTTGTAACATGACAAAATGTGGGAAACTTCAAAGGGTATGAATACTTTTTCAAGGCACTGTAGGTTCACACCATACAGGGGAAGCGGCGTACGTTTTTTTCGCACGTTTCCAGCGTCACGTGTAGGACAGCCCATTTGTTTCAATGTGCTGCTCCACACACAAGAAAAGAAGTCCTTGACCCTTTTGCAAAATCGTGCCATGCCCAACTGCATGGTCGTGCGGCACCATGCGTTTCAGCGCGCACGGAAATGCGTGCGTTAGCAGATGCGTTGGCTGCCACCATTAGGAAGATAGAAACCAAAACGTGTAGCGCTGAATGAAAGACACACCTTCAAACTAATGAGGTGAAGAGCTAATGCTCTACATACAGTTTAACCAAAAAAGGCAGAACACAGATAAATGTCCATCACTGAAAAAGATTAAATATAAAAGTCCGTGAACATAGAGACTCTACTAGTCACCACTTGTGAGTGATGTGTAAAGTACCTTCACCAGCGTATAGCCATAAAAGTCTTAAAAAGATGATGTACAGCTGGTTCCTAAAGAGTCCCACATATATATGTTGAATAATGCGTGGATGGACCAACTCTTAAACATCACACCACAGTGTCTTTAAAAATGTGCAATTCCCTCAGCCAGTAAAGATGGGGGCTTACCGGAGGGTTTGAACCCAAGACAGTATATACTGTGAGGGTCAAACCGGCTTTTATTGCTCACTGGCAATAGTAGGAAGACCTTGACAGCCTGAAGGGATCACAGGGGGTTCCAAAGACGTGTCTTCTCCAGATGTAACGATGGATCTCCCCACATATGGCTCATAAAGGATAAAAAAAGGGCCACATAGTGTGATACCGTAAACACCGTATTTTATTGTAAAAAGAATTACACTTACATTTTAAGATGATAAAAAGCGCTTGTACATAAAAGAAGGCGGCAGTGGAGTCCTCCCGACGCGTTTCGTCTAACAAGACTTCGTCCAGGGGTACCCTCCACTGCAGCCTGACTCCCTAATATCGGTACTGTGAACCTCTTGATCTGACTCCAGCCCATTCAATTCCGTAGGTTAGCACTTCCGGGTTGCCCAAGATGGCGGACCCGCGTGCGTTCCAAGCCTCCATTTCATGGGTGTGCTATGCGTTCCACCTCCCAGTGTTGTGGCCTAGTATTCCCAATGTATCAAATATTACCAAGGTTCCTATTAGCATAATGTGATAAGAGTGATCTTAGATTATATGTCCATTTGTATTTGATGTTTTAAAGTGTTGATTGTCTTCCAGTATGTACGGAGACGAATCCCGGCAGATCTCGTGATATGACGTCGTGACGTCACGACGCGGGAACGGAAGTGCGCTTCTATGAGTCTCGTTCTAAAATAGCTTGCGTTCCAACAGTGGTTGGCCGGAAGCTCTCAATGTGGAAGCACGTTGGGAAAAGCCTCGATCTGAAATGGCTTGCGTTCCAGTTTCAATAGGTTAACAGGAAGCGTGCGTTCCACCGCGCGCCATACAACCGGCAAATGTAGCTTCACACACTTAAGGATGTATCAACGCAATTACTCATAAGAGAAACACATATTTTTATAAAAGGTTAATTACTCGTGAACGGAGCTTTTGTTGTTCAGTTTAAAAGAATAAAAATACATGTTAAGGCACTTCCACTGCTCGGTCCTAATGCCGCGTACACACGAGCGGACTTTACGGCGGACTTTGCCCGGCGGATTTTTCGTCAGACTTTGTTGGCTCCTTGCGCCGGACTTAAAAACGGACGGACTTGGCCACACACGCTCACTGCAAAAGTCCGCTGGTTTGGAACGCGGTGACGTATAGCACATACGACGGGACTAGAAAAAGGAAGTTCCAGCCCCACTCCGGCACCCTTTGGGCTCCTTCTGCTAATCTCGTGTTTATCTCGTGTTAGTAGACGTTTGGTTAGAGACGATTCGCGCTTTTCACACTTCAGCTTATTTCGTTCGTTTTCTGCGGTTCAGTTTGTGCTTGTGAGGTTTGTATCTGCTTTTCAGTGCGTGTTGGTCAGTTCGTAACCTGCCTTGCAGGCCGTTCTGCTCCGCTCGTTCCTGATTTTCAGGTCGTTCTTCATAGGCCTTGCTGTTCTTCAGTGCGTTTGTTATAAGTTTGTTTGTTTGAGCAGCCGACCGTTTTGAAGCCATGTCGAGTGGACGTTCTCGTTCTCGAGTTCGTGCTGTGTGGGGACTTGGTGTTGGGGTTAATACTTTGACCCGAGTCCAGTCCATGAACAGGGTGGGGAGGAGTTCATGGACCAAGAATTGGTTGCGCCAGCGTGACCAGTTCTCTCATATGCCTTTGCTCCGTGAGAATAATCCTGATGATTTCAGGAATTTTCTCAGGATGACGGACCCCGTCTTTGTGCGTCTGCTGGCTATGCTGACCCCCTATATCAGCAGGCAGGATACCTGCATGAGGCAAGCCATCAGTGCGGAGCAGAGGCTAGTTGCCACGTTACGTTACTTGGCGACAGGGAGAAGTCTTCAGGACTTGAAGTTCTCAACAGGCATCTCCCCCCAGGCTCTGGGGATCATAATCCCAGAGACCTGTTCTGCTATTATTCAGGTCCTGCAGAAGGAATATATGAAGGTAAGTTTTATCCTTTAACATTACATGATATGTATTAAATGTTTTTTGATGTATTGTAGAATTGTCCTCTTTACCTAATTGCCATGCTTTCAATATGCTGTGAATGTCCCCTTTATCTTCGTGCATGCCTATTTTAATCATTTATTGCCCTACATGCATAATTTCTTTCATTAACCTCCCCACCATGCAATGCTGGGTCCAATTATATCTCTAGCCTATAGTCCCTTGAACATTGTATATTGTCTGCTCCATTGTCTTGTTTGTCCCTCCCCCACCCCACAAATGTTTCAACCAGTCAGGTGTGTTTGTTAACCTAATTAGAACACCTCCCCCACCCCACAAATGTTTCAACCAGTCAGGTGTGTTTGTTAACCTAATTAGAACACCTCCCCCACCCCACAAATGTTTCAACCAGTCAGGTGTGTTTGTTAACCTAATTAGAACCCCTCCCCCACCCCACAAATGTTTGAACCAGTCAGGTGTGTTTGTTAACCTAATTAGAACCCCTCCCCCACCCCACAAATGTTTGAACCAGTCAGGTGTGTTTGTTAACCTAATTAGAACCCCTCCCCCACCCCACAAATGTTTCAACCAGTCAGGTGTGTTTGTTAACCTAATTAGAACCCCTCCCCCACCCCACAAATGTTTGAACCAGTCAGGTGCGTTTGTTAACCTAATTAGAACCCCTCCCCCACCCCACAAATGTTTGAACCAGTCAGGTGTGTTTGTTAACCTAATTAGAACCCCTCCCCCACCCCACAAATGTTTGAACCAGTCAGGTGTGTTTGTTAACCTAATTAGAACCCCTCCCCCACCCCACAAATGTTTGAACCAGTCAGGTGTGTTTGTTAACCTAATTAGAACCCCTCCCCCACCCCACAAATGTTTCAACCAGTCAGGTGTGTTTGTTAATCTAATTAGAACCCCTCCCCCCACATTCAAATGTATCAATGGGCCATCAGAGGGGGTGAGTAATCTTATAAGTGTGCCTTATGTTTTTAAACATTTCAATTACAAACACACATCTTACTAATATTTGACTGCTGTTGTTTACTAATGTTTTGGTGTAATCTGATATACAATTTTTTTTTTAAAGTCCTTATCTTATTTTTTTTGCACTCCACAGTTTCCTTCAAGTACACAGGAATGGCAGACTGTGGCCTCCCAGTTCGCTGACCGTTGGGACTTTCCCAACTGTGTAGGGCGATTGACGGGAAGCATGTCCGGATTGTGCCACCACCGCATTTGGGGTCTTATTTCTATAACTACAAGGGGTTCCATAGTGTAGTTTTGATGGCGGTGGTCTCGGCACATTTGGAGTTTATGTTTGTGGATGTGGGTAAGAACGGCCGGATGTCTGATGGAGGAGTCTTTGCACAGACCGAGCTGTGCCATCGTCTCCAGACCAGTGGCCTGGAATTGCCCCCTGATGACGAGAATGTGGATGGACTCCCCTCAGTTTTTATTGCTGATGAAGCATTTGCTCTCGGTGCGAACTTGATGAGGCCGTTCCCCCAAAGGACACTCACCCCTGAGAGGAGGGTATTTAATTATCGGCTGGCCAGAGCAAGAAGAGTTGTGGAGAATGCCTTTGGGATTCTGGCCAGCCGTTTATTCCTTACTTCAATTAATTTGGCGGACTATAAAATAAACTACGTCATCCTTGCTTGCTGCATCTTGCATAACTTTTTAAGGAGAAATTCAGCTACATATCTATCCTCTGTTGGGCCTGAGGCCAGACTGGATCAGGATAGCACTTTGACAAGCCTAGAAATTGGCCGTATTGGCTTGGCCCCCCGAACCGCACGTCAAGTGCGTGACCGTTATGTAAATTATTTTAATGGTCGGGGGGCCATTGCTATTCAGCAACAGCTGTAAGTTTCTTACAAAAATAAAAAAAGAAAATTGGTTTATCTAAATATCTTGTTTTTATTGTTGTTTACATTTAAGTTATGTCTGTCTCCTAGTGCACTTGTAGTAGTGTCAAGTGCATTTAGCTTTAGTTAATCAGGCCCACAAAAACAAACCACAAAATTTGACTTCAAGAATCAGCCACACACATTATATAGCGTAAAAATTTTTACTTTGTGCACATTGAAAGGTGCATTTTTTTTTTTTTTCTTTTGATTTTTTGTTAAATTATTTTACGTTATGTAAAAAATTTTTCGTTTACTAAATTATTCAAGGCATATTTTCACAAATATATAGACCTTTATATAAAAAGATTTACATACACAACAGTGTTTTTATAAACCAAATCAAAAATAAATTAGCTTACAAAGTTCAATATTTAGAGAACGGTGCATGTAATGTCACCCTTGCAGAAATTGTTCATTTATAAGATGCTCAAAATTGAGCTTTACAAAAGGGTCAAGTCAACATGTGCTATCTCCTATCATGGGTGAGCAATGTACGTGTTTTGTGTGTGCAATCCCATTTTTGGTTCCTCTCACCACCAAAGATTTTTCAGGATGAAGGGGTTGCAAACACAAAACAAGTACATTGCTAACCCATGATGGAAGATAGCACATGATGACACACCGTGTGCATCACACAATGTAAATTTGGGTATACCCCAAAAATTTAAAATACAATATTTAAAACAAAACAACTTTCCAAGGAAATGAAGAACATGATTGATGTTTTTAGGCCAAACGTGATTATATTCGGCCCAAAACATCAATCATGTTCTTCATTTCCTGTTGCATGGAGTCCAGGCGAAGTTGCATGCTGTGAATTTGGTCACGCATTGTATCGATCTGGCCATTCCACAGCATTATCTGGCCAATTAGTCTTTGCGCACTGTCTGTGGTAAAGTGCTCTGCCGCTTGGCCTTCCACAACCAGAAACTCACCTAAAATGAGTGAATAAAAACAAGGTTTACAATATGCACGCCAAAATACAGTAACTCAAGCTGGGGTGTCAGTCACTCACTTGGTGGGCTTGAAACCTCGCACACTTCCTCCACCTCTCCTTCCTCAAGGTCGTCGGGTGGGCGTGGTCTTGGGCTGGGGCTTGGGGTATCTTCGGCCTGAGGCTGGTGACTTGGGGGGGTCCTGAGATCCTTGGACTGTTGTCTGAGTCTTTTCTCCCCTATGAGAATTGAACAAAAGGTATAGTTAAAACACACTGATCTTTTAGCTTTTAATAAATAAAGTTAAACGTTGGTTATGATTTGTGGCCAATTTTTCATCATAATAAATGTTGAAGACAGGATGAACATTACCTCTGAACAAAAATTATAAAGAATGCTCGTTTTCGGGCAAGTTTCACAGATGCTGACACCTCAATGATCTCCTATGTGTATTACCCCTCTAAAATGTATTTATGGTCACATAGTACACTATAGTGCTCGTGAGTCCAGATGTGGAAACAGCTGATGTGTCCTGTCCCTACATTACACTGAATCATTTTTGATGAAGCATTATATTTTCAAACACATCTACACCACATCAACTCATTGTGGGAATTCGACAAATTATCAAGACATAAATGTATGTCCAACCCTGTCCCATCGTATTTGGCGAAAAAATAACGCCACTTTAGAAAGTATCATATCTATTCTAAAGAACGGTATTTACGAACGATGTAGAAAAAACACCAAAAATAAGGATCAGCATGCAAGTTCAGTATCTCAATAGTAAAACACAAGTACTTACTTTTTTTAAGCAGCTTCTTTATTCGCCAATATTGTTCTGGCTCCCGACTTTTGATGTCAGACCACCGCTTCCGCAATTGTTCTTTCGAACGTTTTGTACCAAATTTCTCTTCAAGAGCGGTGACAACTGAGGACATTACTTTGTCCTTCCTCATATTCGGTCGTGTGTACGGTCCTTTTTTGCCATCGTAGTCCTCCCTTCTCAATATGGACACCATCTCCACCATCTCTTCAAAAGCCATGTTGGTGGCCTTATATCTCCTCCGGGATGTGGATGTTTGGGGCTCCGGGCTTTCCTCCGCGCTACTTCCACTTAATCGCTCCGCCATCTTTTGCTATCTACTCCCACTGCGCAACGAAGAGTGAAGGGGCGGGGCCAAATCGCACTTACGAACGTCAGGGGCGGGCGACGCAGGCGGAGCATGACACATGCGCAGTGTATATAAAGCTATTACGATGGCCTACGTATGTCCGTGCGGAAGTAGCGAGCGGCACAAACGAAGGTAAGATTAAAGTGTGTGTGTGTGTGTGTGTGTGTGTATGTGTCCCCTAGATTACAACCCAAACTAATCCTGTGATTTGGGACTGACATTTAAGTTTGGATCTTGTGTCTTGTCTTGCAGAAAAAATGAATCCCTTTGAAGAGGAAGAATTTTTGTGCCAATTTATTGAGCTCTATGAGGACAAGAAAAATCTGTGGGAGGTCAAACACCCCCTATATTATAATCGGGATGTTAGGAAGGAAGGTAACACTGGGCACACTTTTAGAGTTTGTGAAGACTCGACTCCCCCAGGCAGACCTCAAGTTTGTGGACAAGAAGATTGGTATCTTGCGAAACATGTATAAGCGGGAACACAAAAAAATCCAGGAGTCGTTCAGATCCGGGGCAGCAGCTGACCAAGTATATGTACCCAAGTTGTGGTACTACAACAAAATGCGATTCCTGGATGACCAGACCGAAGCCAGGCAATCACTTTCCACCCTTCCCCCCACCCTTCCCCCCACCCTTCCCTCCAGACTTCTCTCCACTCTTCCCTCCAGCCTTCCTTCCACTCTTCCCTCCAGCCTTCCATCCACCTCCACCCCAGCTGAGGAGTCCCAGGATGAACTGGGCCTTTTCAGCATTGATGAAGTTGATGCGCCCAGCTTCAGCCAGGTATCCTTTTTTTTTTAATTTGGGATTGTGTAAATGTTATTAATGATGTTAAGGTGTTAATTTTGAAAGTGCTTCCTAAAAAATCACTTCTGCACAAAGAGTAATATGTAGACATATCACTAGACAGTAGTGGCCAAATATATACTTCACTTCAGATCTTGTTGATCATCTGAAATAATGGTGTTGTCAAATAGATAGCCTTTACTATTTTGTGTAATTATATTTGAAAGTCATGAGCTGAAAATTGTGTGTGATTGCATAACACAAAATTACAACTATGTCCCTTTTTTTTACACAGGATGACCTCAGCCAGGAGGAGGCCTTGCCCAGTGGGAGAGAGGAGGAGGCCTTGCCCAGTGGGAGAGAGGAGGAGGCCTTGCCCAGTGGGAGAGAGGAGGAGGCCTTGCCCAGTGGGAGAGAGGAGGAGGCTGTGGCTGGGCCAAGTAGAAGCCGCACGGAGTGTCAGGTGCCTCCCCTCCACATTCTCCACAAAAGGCCCAGGAGAATGACACCAACAGAGCAGGAATCCCTAGACCTCATACGGGAAGCAAGCCTCATCCTGAGCAAAGCACCCAATGCAGAGGAGGCGTTTGGCACCTATATAGCCAGCAGATTGCTGGAGTTGGAAAAGGGCCAACGCCTCCTCTGTGAGGGTCTAATTTTTGAGGCTTACCAGAAGGGCTTGAGAGGGGAGCTTACTGCTACCATGTATCTGGCAGATGAAGCCACTCCTCCTCCTCCTCCTGCCCCAAGTACACCACCAGAGGCACAACCTCCAAGGAAGGCTGCAGAGAAGCGTGGAGGGAAGGCTCCACGGAAGAGTCGAAAGTGATTGCCTGGTTTCTGTCTGGTCTGACTGTGCTCCCTGTGCTCCCTATAATCGCAAGATACCTATTTTCTTGTCCTCAAACTTGATGTGTGTCCTGGGGGACGAAAGGCTTCACAGATTCTAAAAGTGTCTCCAGTGTTGCCTTCCTAATTTTTTTGATAATAAAATAAATACATTTTTGGTTACCTTACATTCTTGCCTATGTCTTTTGATTAAAAAACGCCATTTTGTTTGGGAGTAGGCAGGTACAGGTCCAAAAGACTATGGGGTTGATTTGAGAAAAGCAAATAGTCTGTGCACTTTGCAGAGGGCAGTTGCCCTCTGCAAGTGCAATTGCTCCAGAGCAGCAGAAATTATTTAAAAGCTTGACTTTGCAAAGAGTACCCAATCCTGTGCAAGTAAAATAAAAAAAAAACATTTTTGCTTGCACATGATTGGATGATGGAAGTCAGCAGAGCTGCTTCACATTTAATAAAGCTTGGGAGCAACTGCTCTTGCAGAGGGCAACTGCACTTTACAAAGTGCACAGTCTTTTTCCCTTTAGGAAATCAACCCCTATGTGTGTTTTTGACAAAAGGCTTAAATCATTTAGAATATCAAGTGAAACGTTCACTTGAGAAATTGCACAGCAAGTGCACTTGTTGGAAGTGCAGTCGCTGAAAATCTGAGGGGAAGAGCTTAAATTCGGGGAAGCTCTGCTGATTTATTCCGAAAAACATGTCAAAAAAAATTATTTGCTTTTTTTGGGCTTCCTTGCATGTGCCCCTCGGATCCACAGCAAACGCACTTCAAAATGCTCTTTCTGTGGAATTCAATGTATAATTAGCACTTGTAGTGAAAAATGATTTTGCCTTTGTTAAATACACCCCCCTATGTCTAATGAACAAGGGACAACAACCTCATTAAGGTTCATTAAAACAACACAAAATATGAATGTTAATTGTGGTAACTTGAAAATACACACAAAAAATGTGGTTAGCATTTAACACACATTGTAAAATAGCTAAGTGTTGAAATAAAAAATAAAATTAGTCCAAAATCGATTTTAAAATTTATAAGTTATGGAGATCTGGCTTTTACAAAATATTATATTAGTCATGGCAGGAGGATAAATCATGAAGAAAGTAGTTTGTGAGAACTCTGTGTGAATATAAAGCAGAAAAACAACTTCATTCCTCTCGCATTATCAATCCTAAAAAAAGGCTGTATTAAAAGACGACAGAAGAGGAATGTGCTAGCTTCAAGACGAAGGCTAGTTTTACCAGACCGAGCGCTTCCGTCTTGTAATTGCTTCAGAGCATGCGTCAGTTTGAGTTCGTCGGACTAGCACACAGACGATCGGTTTGTCCGCTAGAAAGAAGAGTCCGTCGGATAAATTTTAAACAAGTTTCAAATCTAAGTCCGTCCAACTTTTGAGAAAACAAAGTCCGCTGGAGCCCACACACATCGAATTGTCCGACGAAATCCAGTCCGCCGGGCAAAGTCCGCCGTAAAGTCCGCTCGTGTGTACGCGGCATAATAGTTATGAGAAATATTGAGAATTAACCCAAATGTGTCCCCATATGTGTGGATGTATATTCTCTATATCCCGTTTTGATAAATTGAAATCATAGACAATCTGGACAAACCAGGTTATATATAAAATCTATGAGAATGTGAAAATATAAAAAGGTAAAAAAGTGCATATGTATGTGACACATACATCATCCTAAATAAAAGGAATTCAATGAACTGGATTCACATAGGTATACATAATTCACATCTATGGTTACTATCCAATATAGAACCTACTTACAATCAGAACATACAGATGTACCAGCGAACCATAGACTCTATACCTTATGATTCGTCTAGAAAAGCATTGACATCTATCTCGACATTTAGCCCTAGAGGGGCAAATGTCTGTAGCTCATATGCCCAGAACATTTCCAGACGAGATACCCCCCTTGTTTTGGCACCCCCTCTCCATGGTGGTGTATATTTGTCAATAATGACAAACTGTGATCCATCTGGATTTCCACCATGGAATTCTTTATAATGCCTCGGGACCGTATGTTTAGGGTCTCTGCTTTTAATTAGGGCGATGTGTTCCCCCACCCTAATGGAGAATGTCCTGGTGGTACGGCCTATATATTGTTTGTGGCAGGGGCAGGTGATGAGATACACTACAAATTTAGTGCTGCACGTGCAGAATGGTTTTATAGTGTATCTCCTTCCTGTCGTCATGGAAGTGAACTCTGTCACTTTACGTGTCCTCACAGCGTTATGCTGGCATACCACACACTTCCTGCATGGAAAAAAGCCAGTCCAATCGTGAAAGAAAGAGGGACGGGTGGGGGGATTAATGATGTTAGGGGCTATCCGACTCTGTATTGATGGTACACCCCTAAAGATAACCTTGGCTTCTTCTCGGATAAGTGGGCCCAGAATATTGTCTTGCTTAAGGACGCCCCAATGCTTTCTCATAATGTTTTTGATTTGTCTATGCTGTGTTGAAAAGGCCGTCAGCATGGCCCACCTAAACTTCCCGTCTGGTTCTCTCACAGGTTTGACTTCCAGTAGGGATTTCCTATCTGTGTTGGTAGCTCTTTTGATTTCATAATCTAGGCTATCAGTATCATAACCCTTGTCCAGGAACCTGAATTTTAAAATTTTGGCTTGTTCAAGAAATACTTCTGTATCCGTGCAATTCCGACGAAGTCTCAAAAACTGACTCCGCGGGACCGCATTCAGCCATGAGACATGATGACAACTGTCTACAGGAATGAACCCGTTACGGTCTGTGGGTTTAGAATATGTGCTGAATCTAAATTGTTTATTTACTATCTCTATCTGTAAGTCCAGAAAATGGATTTTCATTTCACTGGCTTCATAAGATAAAGATATACCTCTATCGTTTGCGTTCAAACTCTCGAAGAACTCCTCAAGTGTCTCCCTAGTTCCAATCCATAGGAGGAGGATGTCGTCTATGTACCTAGTCCATAGAACCAGGGAACTGGTTTCATAAGCATAGACGACATCCTCCTCCCACTTGGCCATGAATAGGTTCGCGAGACTAGGTGCGAATTTCGCCCCCATAGCCACTCCGCGTTGTTGGAGATAAAAGTTGTGATTGAACCAAAAGTAATTATGTTTGGCTGCGAACTCAAGTAACTCCACAAGATAGTCGCATTGAAATGACGCCAGAGAGTGTTCCTGGGCTAAGAAATGTTTAACAGCGCCAATGCCCTTATCGTGTGGTATGCACGTGTACAATGATGCCACGTCGGCAGTAGCCATGATATAGCCATCTTGTACAGTGACGTTTTCGAGGAGTCTAATTGTGGAACTGGTGTCTTTCAGGTAAGAAGGTGTTTTCTTCACTAGGGGCTGTAGAAAAAAATCTATATATTTGCCTACTCTGGCTGTGATGGAATTGATACCACTTACAATTGGCCTACCGGGAGGGCAGACTGGATTTTTGTGGACTTTCTGCAAATAGTATATAGTAGGGATCCGAGGTGCTGTGGGGATCAAAAAATCTCTTTCCCTTTTATTCAAGATGTTCAATTCATAGCCTTTTGAAACCAGCTGATGGAGTTGTTGTTTATATGTATGTGTGGGATTATTGGGTAATATTTGATAGGTACCTGGTTCAATTAGAATGCGATGCATTTCTGTTTCGTATTGGTGAGTACGTTTCATTGGTAATCTGGCTAAATCTTGTAGGACGAGGTCCCTAAAGATTTTTACAGCGGGAGCTGTGGGGACTGGGGGGGAGAAAAGAGAGGGATTGGCTAAACCGGAGTGAACGGTTCCTGATGTAGCAGCCGGGTAGTCGGTGCGAACTGGATTAGATCCCAAATACCTCCCCCCACCCGTCCCTCTTTCTTTCACGACTGGACTGGCTTTTTTCCATGCAGGAAGTGTGTGGTATGCCAGCATAACGCTGTGAGGACACGTAAAGTGACAGAGTTCACTTCCATGACGACAGGAAGGAGATACACTATAAAACCATTCTGCACGTGCAGCACTAAATTTGTAGTGTATCTCATCACCTGCCCCTGCCACAAACAATATATAGGCCGTACCACCAGGACATTCTCCATTAGGGTGGGGGAACACATCGCCCTAATTAAAAGCAGAGACCCTAAACATACGGTCCCGAGGCATTATAAAGAATTCCATGGTGGAAATCCAGATGGATCACAGTTTGTCATTATTGACAAATATACACCACCATGGAGAGGGGGTGCCAAAACAAGGGGGGTATCTCGTCTGGAAATGTTCTGGGCATATGAGCTACAGACATTTGCCCCTCTAGGGCTAAATGTCAAGATAGATGTCAATGCTTTTCTAGACGAATCATAAGGTATAGAGTCTATGGTTCGCTGGTACATCTGTATGTTCTGATTGTAAGTAGGTTCTATATTGGATAGTAACCATAGATGTGAATTATGTAAAGCTATGTGAATCCAGTTCATTGAATTCCTTTTATTTAGGATGATGTATGTGTCACATACATATGCACTTTTTTACCTTTTTATATTTTCACATTCTTATAGATTTTATATATAACCTGGTTTGTCCATATTGTCTATGATTTCAATTTATCAAAACGGGATATAGAGAATATACATCCACACATATGGGGACACATTTGGGTTAATTCTCAATATTTCTCATAACTATTAGGACCGAGCAGTGGAAGTGCCTTAACATGTATTTTTATTCTTTTAAACTGAACAACAAAAGCTCCGTTCACGAGTAATTAACCTTTTATAAAAATATGTGTTTCTCTTATGAGTAATTGCGTTGATACATCCTTAAGTGTGTGAAGCTACATTTGCCGGTTGTATGGCGCGCGGTGGAACGCACGCTTCCTGTTAACCTATTGAAACTGGAACGCAAGCCATTTCAGATCGAGGCTTTTCCCAACGTGCTTCCACATTGAGAGCTTCCGGCCAACCACTGTTGGAACGCAAGCTATTTTAGAACGAGACTCATAGAAGCGCACTTCCGTTCCCGCGTCGTGACATCACGACGTCATATCGCGAGATCTGCCGGGATTCGTCTCCGTACATACTGGAAGACAATCAACACTTTAAAACATCAAATACAAATGGACATATAATCTAAGATCACTCTTATCACATTATGCTAATAGGAACCTTGGTAATATTTGATACATTGGGAATACTAGGCCACAACACTGGGAGGTGGAACGCATAGCACACCCATGAAATGGAGGCTTGGAACGCACGCGGGTCCGCCATCTTGGGCAACCCGGAAGTGCTAACCTACGGAATTGAATGGGCTGGAGTCACATCAAGAGGTTCACAGTACCTTAGGGAGTCAGGCTGCAGTGGAGGGTACCCCTGGACGAAGTCTTGTTAGACGAAACGCGTCGGGAGGACTCCACTGCCGCCTTCTTTTATGTACAAGCGCTTTTTATCATCTTAAAATGTAAGTGTAATTCTTTTTACAATAAAATACGGTGTTTACGGTATCACACTATGTGGCCCTTTTTTTATCCTTTATGAGCCATATGTGGGGAGATCCATCGTTACATCTGGAGAAGACACGTCTTTGGAACCCCCTGTGATCCCTTCAGGCTGTCAAGGTCTTCCTACTATTGCCAGTGAGCAATAAAAGCCAGTTTGACCCTCACAGTATATACTGTCTTGGGTTCAAACCCTCCGGTAAGCCCCCATCTTTACTGGCTGAGGGAATTGCACATTTTTAAAGACACTGTGGTGTGATGTTTAAGAGTTGGTCCATCCACGCATTATTCAACATATATATGTGGGACTCTTTAGGAACCAGCTGTACATCATCTTTTTAAGACTTTTATGGCTATACGCTGGTGAAGGTACTTTACACATCACTCACAAGTGGTGACTAGTAGAGTCTCTATGTTCACGGACTTTTATATTTAATCTTTTTCAGTGATGGACATTTATCTGTGTTCTGCCTTTTTTGGTTAAACTGTATGTAGAGCATTAGCTCTTCACCTCATTAGTTTGAAGGTGTGTCTTTCATTCAGTGCTACACGTTTTGGTTTCTATTGATCTGTTTGGCAATTATTTTTTTGCGGTGTTAGCGGCTTACCATTTGGAGCAAGCGCAATTTTACTACTGGTGTGGTTTTGGTGTATACACCATTAGGAAGAGGCAGCACGTTTCTGTGCATGTGAGGAAAGTGCACAATTTTGCAACGGGCACGGAGTGCGAACGTAGCCTTAGAATGGCGTAACGCGTAGAGCGCAGTCACAGAGGAGTAACAGAGATCCAGCTAGAAAACGCAGCCCCCCCTCCCCTCCCCCGCTCTCTCTCTCTCTCCTGTAAACTTTTTTGTTTTCGCCGCAGTGAAACTTGGTGGCTTATTTTCCTCTCCTCGCTGACCCCACTGAAGTCTTCTGTATGACACGGAGAATGCTTACAATAAAAATGCACGCAATTAGGAAACGCGCTCTTAGTAATTTGTTCCATTAAATCTCCAAAGAATTTTGACAGCTTTTCATTAAAAATTAATTCAAAGGCCCGGGGTTCAGCATGCATGCTAATCAAAGCGTCGGATCACAAAGAGGAGAGACTGGATAAAGAAATGAATGGTTTTTGTTTTTGTTCGCTGTAAAGGGTCATCGGAGAACCGGCGTGCTCGCCATCATCTCTGCACAACTGTGAGCGCAATGTGTGAAACCGTGCAAATAAAACACTCAGCCCTAATTAATACAAACCAGTCACCTGAGCATATTAATCAAACCCACACAGATTGAGAAGGAAACATGCATGGGGCCTGCCTCGCTGATTGAGAGACACAAATTTGGGCAATCAGCTTGCAATGAAGTTCCTTAGCCCTGGTACTCCCCTCTTACACTGCACCACTTGGACCCACAGTGCGTAATTGGTAGACCCCAGGCTGGCACAACCCCAACCTTCCTGGAATACAATCCCATTTTTTCCCCTTTTGGTTGCTAGGATGCTGGCACAGTTCCCCAAAGGCATTGTGACCTTGCCGCCAGCATCCTAGCAACCAATGACACTGTGCAGCTGTATTTCATTGGTTGCTAGGGCACAGGCTGATGGGCAGTGCAGCATCAACTGAGCGACAGTGAAGATACTTCAGCTTCCATGCTACCCCCCCCCCCCCCGCTCCTCTTTTGGTTGCTAGGATGCTGGCACAGCACCCAATGACACTGTGACATAACCACCAGCATCCTAGCAACCAAGGCACCGTGCCACTTTGACCAACAATGTGTCATTGGTAGCCCCCAGGTTGACACAACCCCAACCTTCCCTGAATACAAACCCATTTTTCCCCTTTTGGTTGCTAGGATGCTGGCACAGCTCCCCAATGGCATTGTGACCTGGTCGTCAGCATCCTAGCAACCAATGACACTGTGCAGCTGTATTTCATTGGTTGCTAGGGCACAGGCGGCTAGGCAGTGCAGCATCAACTGAGCGACAGTAAAGATACTTCAGCTTCCATCCTACCCCCCCTGCTGTCCCCTTCTGGTTGCTAGGATGCTGGCACAGCACTCAATGACACTGTGACATATCCACCAGCATCCTAGCAACCAATGCACTGTGCCACTTTGACCAACAATGTGTGATTGGTAGCCCCCAAGTTGACACAACCCCAACCTTCCCTGAATACAACCCCATTTTCCCCCTTTTGGTTGCTAGGTTGCTGGCACAGCTCCCCAATGGCATTGTGACCTGGCTGTCAGCATCCTAGCAACCAATGACACCGTGCAGCTGTATTTCATAGGTTGCTAGGGCACAGGCGGCTGGGCAGTGCAACATCAATGGAGCGACAATAAAGATACTTCAGCTTCCATGCTACCCCCCCCCGTCCCCTTTTGGTTGCTAGGATGCTGACACAACACCCAATGACACTGATCCTAGCAACCAAGGATGATGTGCAGCTGTGCTTCATTGGTTACTAGGGCTGGGCTATGCAGAATCAACTGAGCAGCAGTGAAGATACTCCAGCTTCCATGCTGCCCTCCACCACCGCCAAGTGTGGTCTAAGGTTGTCACCTCACTTCCACTCAGGGGCACTGCACCTCTTCCGCTGCAGACATGCCTAAAGGCTTCCTGGTAAAGAGGAGTAACAAGTCCGGTGTCCTACCAAGTGTGAGATGAGGATGACTAGGAGGATAGAACGCAGGCTGCCCTCCTCCCCCCGGCATAGAATATGTATGCCGTGTCCAAGTAGAGGTTGGAGCTGTGCCCCACAGGAGGCTCTCCTCCCCTGGCCAGGCCTGACCAAGCCACCTCGGCTCTCCCCTGCCAGCCAGTTCGGGTATCTGGAGTAGGTGCAGCAAGAGATGCCCAGCCTGGTGAGCAGAGCTTCAGTCTGAGATGGGGGGGGATTCATAGAAGAGGAAGAATGGGGCAGGGGGGGGGGGTTGTAGTAAGTCACTGCACTATGGGCCTTTGGGTTGTACTTTCCCGCTGGGCCAAAATTTGCCAGTCAGCCCCTGCTTCCACTCATTGGGGGCACATTCCTGGAAGGGTATCATAAGGAGAGGATGCCACATTGCAGACTTTGAAGCTGTTAGTCTGTTTTTGCATATATGCCAACTGTCCTCTGTCCCGCTAATGCTGTGTCCTGGGCTATGTCCCGGAATCAATACGTGCAAAATCTGACTGTATTTCGTTGGGACCAACCCATAAAGAGGGTGTGATGGGCTGTCCCTTCCTATTTAAAGGCGTGATCTGGGCAGGACCAACCAGGAAATTCTGCATAATTTGGGCACACCCACTGAGTAAGCTGGCAGAAGAAATTCGGACTGTGGGCATGGTTAACAGAGTCAGGGGATCCAGGACAATATTGTGAATAAGTACCTATTTGCATATGGTGCCCGCTGTATTCAGAACTCTGGGGTGCTGAGAGTAGACGAGAATTAGGCAGGGCGGATTGCAATGTTATAAAACAGAAGGTATTCCTCTCCATAGATGTACAGGCTCCTCAGTGGTCACAGCCAGCCAATCACAAGCTGACCTCAGAAGGTGCAGACTGGAAGGGATCCTGGGGATGCCATCTTTGACGTAATTCTGTATGCAGAGAGCCCTGTGTCTGCAGGTGACAATCAGAATTCAGAAGAAAGCATGAATAGAGACAGGCCAATAAGATGGAACATCTACTGTATATGTGATACTTAGAACATTTAATGTGACACACCAGGACATTGCGAAAAAATTAGGTCTTCCAAAAAAGATACTTTGTATTATGGTATCATATCCGAGATTCATAGTGTTAAAGCACAGTGCGTCTGAAAAGTATTCACAGCGCTTCACTTTTTCCACATTTTGTTATGTTACAGCGCTACTACAAAATAGATTAAATTCATTATTTTCCTCAAAATTCTACAAACAATCCCCCCATAATGACAATGTGAGAGAAGTTTATTTGAAATCTTTGCAAATTTATTAAAAATAAAAAAGGAAAAAATCCCATGTACATAAGTATCACAGGCTCCTCCCATGTACAGAAGTATCACAGACTCCTCCCATATAGTATCACAGGCTCCTCCCATGTACAGAAGTATCACAGGCTCCTCCCGTGTACAGAAGTATCACAGGCTCCTCCCATGTACAGAAGTATCACAGGCTCCTCCCATGTACATAAGTATCACAGACTCCTCCCATATAGTATCACAGGCTCCTCCCATGTACAGAAGTATCACAGGCTCCTCCCATGTGCAGAAGTATCACAGGCTCCTCCCATGTGCAGAAGTATCACAGGCTCCTCCCGTGTACATAAGTATCACAGACTCCTCCCATATAGTATCACAGACTCCTCCCATGTACATAAGTATCACAGCCTTTGCCATGACACTCAGAATTGAGCTCAGGTGTCTCCTGTTTCCACTGATCCTTGAGATGTTTCTACAACTTGATTGGAGCCCACCTGTGGTAATTCAGTTGATTGGACATGATCTGGAAAGGCACACACCTGTCTATAGAAGGTCCCACAGGTAACAGTGCATGTCAGAGCACAAACCAAGCCATGAAGTCCAAGGAATTGTCTGTAGACCTCGGAGACAGGATTGTATGGAGGCACAGATCCGGGGGAAGGGGACAGAAACATTTCTGCAGCATTGAAGGTCCCAATGAGCACAGTGGCCTCCATCATCTGTAAATTTAAGAAGTTTGGAAGCACCAGAACACTTCCTAGAGCGGGCCACCCGGCCAAACAGAGCGATCGGGGGAGAAGGGCCTTAGTCAGGGAGGTGACCAAGAACCCGATGGACACTCTGACAGAGTTCCAACGTTTCTCTATGGAGAGAGGAGAACCTTCCAGAAGAACAACCATCTCTGCAGCCCTCCACCAATCAGGCCTGTATGGTAAAGTGGCCAGACGGAAGACACTCCTCAGTAATAGGCACATGACAGGCCGCCTGGAGTTTGCCAAAAGGCACCTGAAGGACTCTCAGACCATGAGAAACAAAATTCTCTGGTCTGATGAAACAAAGATTGCAGCAATGTACAGAGACATCCTTGATGAAAACCTTCTCCAGAGCGCTCTGGACCTCAGACTGGGGCGAAGATTCATCTTCCAACAGGACAACGACCCTAATCACACAGCCAAGATAACAAAGGAGAGGCTACAGGACAACTCTATGAATGTCCTTGAGTGGCCTGAAAATGGCTGATGCACCGACATTCCCCATCCAACCTGATGGAGCTTGAGAGGTCCTGAAAAGAAGAATGGGAGAAACTGCCCAAAAATAGGAGTGACAAACTTGTAGCATCATACTCAACAAGACTTGAGGCTGTAATGGGTGCCAAAGGAGCTTCACCAAAGTATTGAGCAAAGACTGTGATACTTATATATATGGGAGGAGTCTGTGATACTTCTGTACATGGGAGGAGTCTGTGATACTTATGTACATGGGAGGAGTCTGTGATACCTATGTACATGGGAGGAGCCTGTGATACCTATGTACATGGGAGGAGCCTGTGATACTTATGTACATGGGAGGAGCCTGTGATACTTATGTACATGGGAGGAGTCTGTGATACTTATGTACATGGGAGGAGTCTGTGATACCTATGTACATGGGAGGAGCCTGTGATACTTATGTACATGGGAGGAGCCTGTGATACTTATGTACATGGGAGGAGCCTGTGATACTTATGTACATGGGAGGAGTCTGTGATACTTATGTACATGGGAGGAGTCTGTGATACTTATGTACATGGGAGGAGTCTGTGATACCTATGTACATGGGAGGAGCCTGTGATACTTATGTACATGGGAGGAGCCTGTGATACTTATGTACATGGGAGGAGCCTGTGATACTTATGTACATGGGAGGAGTCTGTGATACTTATGTACATGGGAGGAGTCTGTGATACTTATGTACATGGGAGGAGTCTGTGATACCTATGTACATGGGAGGAGCCTGTGATACTTATGTACATGGGAGGAGCCTGTGATACTTATGTACATGGGAGGAGTCTGTGATACTTATGTACATGGGAGGAGTCTGTGATACTTATGTACATGGGAGGAGTCTGTGATACTTATGTACATGGGAGGAGCCTGTGATAGTTATGTAAATGGGAGGAGCCTGTGATACTTATGTAAATGGGAGGAGCCTGTGATACATGGGAGCAGCCTGTGATACTTATGTACATGGGAGGAGCCTGTGATACTTATGTACATGGGAGCAGCCTGTGATACTTATGTACATGGGAGGAGCCTGTGATACTTATGTACATGGGAGGAGCCTGTGATATATGGGAGGAGCCTGTGATACTTATGTACATGGGAGGAGTCTGTGATATTATGTACATGGGAGGAGTCTGTGATACTTATGTACATGGGAGGAGCCTGTGATACTTATGTACATGGGAGGAGCCTGTGATCCTTATGTACATGGGAGGGGTCTGTGATACTTATGTAAATGGGAGGAGCCTGTGATACTTATGTACATGGGAAGGGTCTGTGATACGGTCTGTGATAATTATGTACATGGGAGGAGCCTGTGATACTTATGTACATGGGAGGAGCCTGTGATATATGGGAGGAGCCTGTGATACTTATGTACATGGGAGGAGTCTGTGATAGTTATGTAAATGGGAGGAGCCTGTGATACTTATGTACATGGGAGGAGTCTGTGATAGTTATGTAAATGGGAGGAGCCTGTGATACTTATGTAAATGGGAGGAGCCTGTGATACATGGGAGCAGCCTGTGATACTTATGTACATGGGAGGAGCCTGTGATACTTATGTACATGGGAGCAGCCTGTGATACTTATGTACATGGGAGGAGCCTGTGATATATGGGAGGAGTCTGTGATATTATGTACATGGGAGGAGTCTGTGATACTTATGTACATGGGAGGAGTCTGTGATACTTATGTACATGGGAGGAGTCTGTGATACTTATGTACATGGGATTTATTTCCTTTTTTATTTTTAATAAATTTGCAAAGATTTCAAACAAACTTCTTTCACGTTGTCATTATGGGGGATTGTTTGTAGAATTTTGAGGAATATAGTGAGTTTAATCCATTTTTGAATAAGGCTGTAACCTAGCAAAATGTGGAAAAAGTGAAGCGCTGTGAATACTTTCCGGATGCACTGTATTTGAAGAGATGAGGGAGGCGGCTTGAATCAGTCATTCCATCACCGATGCAGCCAACTAAAGCTCGAAGACTAAAGCTCAGTTCCATGTTTCAGGCCCTGGGTGGGGGGGGGGGGTTAGGGGAGGTGTTCATGTAGTACACACAGTTCTGACATGTGTCAAGATGTGAATCTTTCAAACATTTACTTTCATTCAGTCTGGCACACAATGTTTTAGAAAAGTAATAAAATAGAAACAACTTGCTGGAGAGACATTTTGTAACACACAAGACGGGATTTGAAATGAAAAGCATTCAGATAAGAAGAAGGATGAGGATTTCTTATCTGACAGTTTTTTGAGACGTCAGCCACGGAATTTAATAATCTGTTATTACAGAATTTAGCGGCTGATACATCGAATGTTCAAATCCGGTCTTTGGCCAGGACGGCTTTCCTAATAAATAAAGTTTGCACGGTCTGAGCTCCTTAGAAGGACTTTGGAGATATGAAGACGGTTCGGAACGGAAGACATTGGAAGCATCTATGGAAGGAGAGAAAAACTGCGTGGACCAAATGTATCCGAGACCAATAGAAGTGAACCTTTTATCCCAAGAATTGTACAAAGGACATAAGGATGCCGCTTGTGTATGGAGGAAAGAAGGAAGGGGTCCTTTATGGGTAACCAAACAGACATAGAGAAAAAAAAATCTTCCAGTGGGGACAACCGTTGTGACAACCATCTGAAGGACTATTCACACTTCTATATCCTATAAAAATATTTTCAGCTGTCTGATTTTGGGAAAGCGATCCATACAGTTACATATCACATGAATTTTAATTGAACACATTGCTTGGTATCAGAGGTGTAACTCTAGCAATAACGACCCACATGGCTGCTATAGGGCCCGAGGTTGGGAAGGGGGCCCCACTAGGGAGGTTGTCTGATGTCTCCATGACAGCTGACGTCAGATGCACAGAATCATGATTTAGGATCAGACTGTTGCTACCTACAGATCTTCGTTGCGTCCTCAGTCGTGGAGAAGATTTATTACCTTTGGGGTCCAATCACACCACATGCGAGCTGTGTTGGCAGCTATTTCCAGCACAGCCGGAATGCATGGACAAGGCTGAATGCCTTGCTAACAATTCACACCATAGAGTTGCTTCAGCGGGCCCATGTGGCTCCCCTGTAATATTTGGTTCTACACCTGGATAGGAGGGGTGGTGGGGGTGGTGGCATATAGGGGAATCGATGACCTTAATTTTCCTCGCGCAGCAGGAAGAAAATGGAGGGCATTGGTTCCTCTATATGCCGCCCCCCCCTCCCTTTGCCCCTCCTATCCAGGTTACTTGTTTCCTGCTGCCCCTGGGTGCTCCCCTGGTCCCCCCCCCCCCCCCACACGAAGAGCAGGGGAAAAGGGCTGGTAAATATGTCACTTACCGGCCCCCTTTCTTTTCTGAATGGACAGAGTCAGTGATCAGTACCGATCGCTCCTGTGTCCATTTGATGGCACAGTGGTTGCGTTTGATGGGCACAGTGGCTGAATTTGATGGACACAGCGAGGCTGCAATTGATGTTTTTTTTTCAGAATTTCTCAGTTTGTTTGCGCCCCCCAAAAAATTTTGAGCACCAACCGCCACTGTCTATAGATAAGGTTTGAAGATATTGTGCCATAGATATAGTATTTTAAATATGTTTTCATAGATATGGTACCATAGATACGGTTTGAAGATTTGGTTCTAAAGATATGGTTCCATGGATATACTGTAGTTCCAAAGAAATTGTTCTAAGGATACGGTTCCTTAGATATGGTGCCATAGATATGATTCCATTGATATGGTTCCATGGATATGGTACCAAAGAAATTGTTCTAAAGATATGTTGCCATAGATATTATTCCATTTATATGGTTGCATAGATATTGTGCCATATATATGATTCAATCAATATGATTGCAAAGAAATGTTTCTAAAGATATGGCTCCATAGATAGGGTGCCATAGATATTGCGCCATAGATAAGATTCCATTTATATGGTTCCATAAATATGGTTCTAAAGATATGGCTCCATTGAGATGATTCTATAGATACGTTCCCAAAGATATGGTTCTTTAGATAAGGTTTGAAGATATTGTTCCATAGATATGGTTCTATAAATATGTTTTCATAGATATGGTACTAAAGATATGGTTCCATGGATATAGTTCCAAAGAAATTATTCTAAGGCTATGGTTCCATAGATATGGTTCTGTGGATATGGTACCAAATATATGGTTCCATAGCTATGGAGCCATAGATATTGTGCCATAGACATGATTCTATTGATGTGGTTCCATAGATATAGTTCTATAGATATGTTTCCAAAGATATGATTCCATAGGTACAGTTCTATAAATATGTCTCCAAAGATACGGTTTTATAGATACGGTTCAAAGCTATTGTTCCATAGATCTGGATCTTTGGATATGTTTTTGATAGATATGGTTTGAAGAAATGGTAACAAAGATATGTTTCTCTAGATATAGTACAGTTCCAGTAGGCTACCTCCAGTCAGACATTGCTCGGTGCTCAGGGGTGGACTGACAACTCATGGGGCCCCCGGGCAATAAGAGATTATGGGGCCCCCGGGCAATAGGAGAAGGTTATGGGGCCCCCAGGCAATAGGAGATTATGGGGCCCCCAGGGCAATAGGAGATTATGGGGCCCCCAGGCAATAGGAGATTATGGGGCCACACAGTATGCGCACACACACATACAGTATACACACAGAGACACACAATATACACACACGGTATACACATACACACACTGAAAAGGTACTGGAGAGGCAGGGCAGCTATAATCTTGGGATTTTTTTTTTAAAAAATTCACAGATTTTTACATACTGTCCCTGGTTTTATTGAGGCTGGCAACCCTGATGGGGCCCCTTAGTGGCATGGGGCCCTCGGGCAGTGCCCGAGTGCCCGAATGGTCAGTCCGCCCCTGTCGGTGCTATGATACCCATTAAACTATAGCAAACACACTTTGCCTTCAGTTCTCATTTCTTATCCAACTAGAGGTACAACTGAATTCCGCTTTGAAGACTCCAAGTCCTCTACACGGCACACATGGTGCTCCTCTTTTCCAGCCCCAGCTACCCTAAAGTACCGGATACCTCCTTGCACTGAAAAAGGGAATCCTAACTATAAGGGCTACATCCTGCTACACTTCAATTAAGTTAACAGAGATCCTATTGGCTGTCCTCGAATTAGATGTACTTTATGTGTGGATCAGTAACGCTGATGATACAATTGACGTTGCCAGTGGAAGGGGAGCCCATCAAGTTATGTTATGGGGCCCCATAAATCATAGTTATGGCCCTGCTTGGTATCATTCCGTCTTTCTAGCACACCATAAATCACAGCTGAAATTGCAATTCTTCCTCCCCAAGGAGGGCGCCAATGCCTGCGACACATCCGCTCGTCGATCATAGCTGAAGAGCCGATTGTTCCCCCCCCCCCCAGAACAATACACAACATATCTGAAATTCAGGGTGAGATTTGTGGCGTGTGCTACAATGCCAAAGTCATGACTTATTCATGAGATGGAGCCCGGCGATATTCTTCCAAATCCTTTGCTCTTCTCTATGGCTCATCCATAATTCATGCTATCTGGGAATTCACAGACCTCCTCATCCCTCCGGCATCATATTGTCTTCTCCTGCGTGTACAGAGAATACGAGTTATTCTTCATATTAGTGTGTAGTCGCGGTCTGTAGCCCTGTGACCATTGTGTGGCGGTCGCGCCATTGGGTCTCTGTTTCATTGACGTAAGTGCCGCGTCAACAGCCCCATTTAGTCCCACTTGAGCTCAGCATTAAAGTAGATTAGATTAGTAAATCCGAAGCTTTAGGCAAAAAAAGTGTATTTTTGTCCATCCAGTCCTGAGATTTACACAGCATGGTCCTGTCTGACAAGGCAGGGGACCTGATTTTTCCGCTGCAGTTCAGTAACACTTACAATTCTTGATCCGGCCCACAGCCTGTGATTGGCAGTGCCGGGAAAAGGCCATCTAGAGCCCAGGGCAAACATATGAAACTGCACCCCCCCCCCCTCCCAAGATGTATGAGCATTATGTAATAGCAAAATCTGATCCCCCCCCCCCCCACCAAATTTAGCACTAATTTGCATGCTCACCCCCTAAGAATAAATTGCCCCTCCTCCCAGGACAAATACACCCTCCTGCTTAAACTGCCCCTCCCAGCACAAAACGTCCCCCACCCCCTCCCAGCTCAAATTCCTCTCTCCACTCAAATCCCCCAGCAGAATTCCACCCCCCCCCCAGCAAAAAAAAAAAAAAATCACAAATCCTCTACCACTCAAATTTACTCTCCAAGTACACCCCCCACTCCAAATTCCGATTCCCAGCACAAATCCCCCCTCCCATTACAAATCCTCCCATCTCCCTTCTTAGCACAAATCCACACCCCCTCAAAAATACATTTCCCCTCCTAGCATAAATACCCTCCAATCATCCCTACTAGCACAAATCTCCAACCCCCCCCCCCCCCAAAAAAAAATGTCCTCTCCTAGCACAAATCCCCTCTACCATATCACCTCTTCTAGCACAAATCCTCTTCCCCCATCCCCCCGCCCAACACAAATCCCCTTAATCACCTATCCTAGCACCCCCCCCCCCCATTTTCTACTGCTAGAACAATACTTACTCCCTGCTGCCCCCCAAATTTCCCCACCCAACAACAATCCCCTCCCCCACCTCACATGATGCCACAGTGTCCAAGGCAGCCGCCCCTCCTGCCCACCCCCCTGTCCCAGCCCTGGTGATTGGATAGTGGGAAGAGAAACAGCAGACTAAGGAGAATATCTCTCTGTCACTCCGCTGGCTCCTCCTATCAGCGTGCTCCTTGCAACTGATTGGCTCCTCAAGCTGCTTTTCCCTCTCTCGGTCTGAGCTCTGCTGTGCAGGGTTGCAAGAGGCTGAAACCAGACTGAATTCAGGCACTTCTACTGCTTGCATTTACAAAAGCCGCAATTAAGAATGCATTAGGGAATACTGAGTTGCATTAATGGTGTCCTACGTAGAGTTCTGCTTTAAACGGCGGAAGGCTGCGTTCGATTGGCTTAATTTTTTGTTGAAAGAAGTTATTATTCATAGCTAATAATGCATTTTCAAGTTTATTTCTTCTACAACACCATCTGCTATTTGCGGTGAAGTTGTACCCCCGTCGGAGCCAGTTATCCTTAGGCTGCGCCATCTGCGTTTCCGATTCCTCTCAGTCATTCCGCGCTCAATTTAATTATTCTTTTTTATTCGATCTAAATTACATCAGTTTATTCCCGTGTGCATCTTTTTCCTAATCACATTCACGGTGTAATAATTTCACGTCTGTCTGCTGGGAGCAACGGCGTTATCGCTCAAAGGCCTGCGCCATTTCATGATGCCCGTAAGCGTGTTTTCTGCATTGACTTTCTTTTATCAGCGCTACGAAGCATTGTATTCCTAAAATATTCAAATTCCTATTCTGGGGACTAAAGATTACAGATATGCCCCATGTGTAGTTCATTCTTCATGTCCACAATGGTCTCTGCACCAGAGGAGCTTACACTCTAATGTCCCCTCCCCCACAGTCACACACTGTTATTATTATACATATATATAGCTCCTGCAGAGCAGGAGGGCCGTATGAATGCTGAAACAGCTGGCGTTTTTTCTAAACAGAAGACTTTACTTGATGACGGGACTGCTGGTATCTGTGGTACTTCTGGGAATATGGTGAGGCGGGACTGTTGTGCTGAAGGGGAGGAGGGAGGATCAAGTGGTGGGTAATGTACCAAACCAGATTTCAGGGGTTTCTATGTAACCAGTTAATGTGTCATCTGTCCCAGTTAGGAATTATGCTAAGGCTGTGTCGGGACAAAGTCATGCTACTGCTGGTGAAACGGAGCCAGTTGTGTAACTTTCACCTAATGCACCTTCCATTAAATGCAGCAATGTGGTACAGCTCAGGTGGGAAGGAGGAGGTATTCCACCTATCAGGAGGGTGGTTGTGGATAAGATCCTAGCCATGGGATTGTAGACGGAGGATGGTCTTATCAGTCTGGCTGGTTGCTTTAAATATGATTTATCATTTGTGCATCCAGAATCGCTGGATTTGTTTTGGAAGTGGTTTGAGCGTGTATATAGGGGCCAGCCAGACTGGAAGGGGCTTGTCCCCAAAGTTGTCCCACGACAGCCCTTGATAAAAAATGTGACTATCCTGACAAGGAATTCGTCTATACCCCCCGAGGATTTATGGGTCTGGTTGAGGAGGTTTGGTGAAACATTGTATCCCCTAAAAAAGATTGTGGATGATAGAGGAATCTGGAGGGGTGGGTGGTCACTGTCAATGAAGTTGAGTGTGTGTGGGAATGTGGTCCAGCATTTGCCCTCCTCTGCCTTTATTGGTAGGATTGATAGGATTACCGTCTTCTACCCTGGTCAACCTAAGCTGTGCCATAAATGTGGAGTCAAGAGACATTTCTCCTCTAAATGTCCAGAACAGAAGTACTCATTGTGCCAGGAACTGGGGCATCTGGCGAGGGACTGTAACATCATTAAATGTAACCTATGTGATAAGGTTGGTCACCCTTATATCCAGTGCTCTGAGGCTTTGCACAATAAGGCCCCTTCCACATGGGCGGACCGTTCAGGTCCGCCTGTCAGTTTTTTAGGTGGACCTGAACGGACGCTCCATGCAGGTCTATGGAGCAACGCATGTCATCGGTGACCATGTCCACTGACATCCAAGCAGCTAAAATCAGACGCAGTGCTGGGACAAGGCCATTTGGTGCCCAGGGCGAAGATGGCAAACTGCGCCCCCCCCCCCCCCCGTTTCCCCGTTTTTAATAAAGAATCAATGTCGTTTCAAAACAAGAATATATCAAGCAGTAGAACAGCCGCTATGATCGTTCTTATAGTGTAGAGAATAGCCGGCTAAAAAAGTTGATATCTGATTGATGCCTGTAGCTGCACCCATCATTCAGATATCCCCGCACAAAGTCAAGGACGTCGTATGACAACCGGCGGGCGGAAAGTGGTTAAAACACATTTTTTTTTAACACAAAGTTGTCCGTTTATACAATATTTCTAACACATAGCATGTACATACCAAAAATGACACCCCAAAATAGATTCTTCTACTCCTCCTGAGTACTGCGATACCACAAGTGTGAGACTTCCACAGCCTGGCCACATACAGAGGCCGAATACAGCCGAGTATGGCTGGGTATGGCAGAGTATGGCTGGGTATGGCAGAGTATAGCTGGGTCTCACCGAGTATTGCAGAGTATGGCAGAGTATCACAGAGTATGGCTGGGTATTGCGGGGTTTTGCGGGGTATTGCACAGTGTTGCGGGGTATTGCAGAGTATTGCAGGGTATTGCAGGGTATTGCACGGTGTTGCAGGGTATTGTAGAGTATTGCAGAGTATTGCACAGTGTTGTGGGGTATTGCAGAGTATTGCGGGGTATTGCAGAGTATTGCACAGTGTTGCGGGGTATTGCACAGTGTTGCGGGGTATTGCAGAGTATTGCACAGTGTTGCGGGGTATTGCAGAGTAGGGGCACGTATTGCAGAGTATTTCAGGGTATTGTGGGGTATTGCAGAGTATTGCACAGTATTGTGGGGTATTGCAGAGTATTGCACAGCGTTGCAGGGTATTGCACAGTATTGTGGAGTATTGCACAGTGTTGCGGGGTATTGCAGAGTATTGTGGGGTATTGCAGAGTATTTCAGGGTATTGTGGGGTATTGCAGAGTGTTGCGGGGTATTGCAGAGTATTGCACAGTGTTGCGGGGTATTGCAGAGTATTGCGGGGTATTGCAGAGTATTGCACAGTGTTGCGGGGTATTGCAGAGTATTGCGGGGTATTGCAGAGTATTTCAGGGTATTGCAGAGTATTGCACAGTATTGTGGGGTATTGCAGAGTATTGCACAGTGTTGCGGGGTATTGCAGAGTATTGCGGGGTATTGCAGAGTATTTCAGGGTATTGCAGAGTATTGCACAGTATTGTGGGGTATTGCAGAGTATTGCACAGCGTTGCAGGGTATTGCAGAGTATTGCGGGGTATTGCAGAGTATTGCGGGGTATTGCAGAGTATTTCAGGGTATTGTGGGGTATTGCAGAGTATTGCAGAGTATTGTGGGGTATTGCAGAGTGTTGCGGGGTATTGCAGAGTATTGCACAGTGTTGCAGGGTATTGCAGAGTATTGCAGGGTATTGCAGAGTATTGCACAGTGTTGCGGGGTATTGCAGAGTATTGTGGGGTATTGCAGAGTATTTCAGGGTATTGTGGGGTATTGCAGAGTATTGCAGAGTATTGTGGGGTATTGCAGAGTGTTGCGGGGTATTGCAGAGTATTGCACAGTGTTGCAGGGTATTGCAGAGTATTGCAGGGTATTGCAGAGTATTGCACAGTGTTGCGGGGTATTGCAGAGTATTGTGGGGTATTGCAGAGTATTTCAGGGTATTGTGGGGTATTGCAGAGTATTGCAGAGTATTGTGGGGTATTGCAGAGTGTTGCAGGGTATTGCAGAGTATTGCAGGGTATTGCAGAGTATTGCACAGTGTTGCGGGGTATTGCAGAGTATTGTGGGGTATTGCAGAGTATTTCAGGGTATTGTGGGGTATTGCAGAGTATTGCACAGTATTGTGGGGTATTCAGCAGTGGTGGTCACTGGTCATTAACCTCGCCTCAGCCTCCTCCCCTCCCCCAATCCAGCCATTTATTAATCTGTTTTTTAGTGTTTACTTACACAAGTTCAGACTCAGAAGTTATGAGTCTGAACTTGTGTAAGTAAACACTAAAAAAAAGATTAATAAATGGCTGGACTGGGGGAGGGGGGGAGGCTGAGACGAGGTTAATGACCAGTGACCACCACTGCTGAAGATCTGAGTCAGAACACTGGCACACATGACACTGGCACTGCACTCTTCTACCTTTCAGATCCAGCAGCCTGAGCCAGCCAGCCAGCCAGCAGCTCCTCAGCTCTGCTCCGCTCCGCTTGATGAAACAGACAGCGCGCCGACACAACTCACAGCTCCCGCCTACCTGCGCTCGTCTGTGTCCTCCCACCTCGTCTCCGGCCGTGAGTGACGTCACGGCGCTGGCAGAGACTACGGGACTCCTCCGTAGGGGAGTAAACATTATAGTTGTGTGCTGAGGGAAGGGAGGATCATGCAGGAGCGCACAAGGGGGATTTGTACAGTGCCGCTGGGCGCTGTACATGCACTGTACAGTATTATTGTACACACTGGCATGGCAGAAATTCACCTGCAGGCTGCGCCCCCCCCCCCCCATACCAAATGGTACCGCCCAGGGCACGTGCCCCTTCCGCCCCTGCCTTGTACCGGCCCTGATCAGACGTATGGGGGTACGTTCGCATCCGTCCTGGTGGATCGGATGAGATCTGATGAAAACGGGCATGCTGTCCGTTTTTGTCCGATTCCTCCATAGGAATCAGCGGCGTTCTGACAGGCCCCTCCCCGCTCAGTGAGCAGAGATGGACCTGTCATCGGCCGGCTTAGCGGAGATCAACGGAGAGATCTCCTGCTGAGCTAGCGGACTCTGCTGAGCGGATCCGCCTTGTGTGAATGACGCCTAAGCCAGAGCTGGTGGAGGAATTCTTCCGTCTGGATAGAGAGGAGTCTGGGTTGACGGAGGTTGTACCAGGGAATCCTAGCGTCTCTGTCCCGTCAGAATCTGTGTCTGTGAGGCGGTCTGTGGTGTCAGTGTCCCCCCAGTCTGTGGTTTCCTAGTCAGTGTCAGAAAGTGTGGTTGTCAAGTCTGTGTCTACACCTATTGTTTCTCCTAGTGTAGTGAAGGCAGTGGAGGGTGCTGGACCAGAATGTATGGTGGTGCCAACCCCTCCTTCTCGGCGTGGCAGAAGTGTGGCTGGAGGTCGGCAGACCCTGAGGGGTGGAGTGAGGGATGGATTGGATGATAGTGGACGGGGAGGTGGGAAGGAAATGAGGGTGGTTGGTGCAGAATGCAAAGTGAATGATGTGGAATTCAGGGTGAATGATGTGGGGGGAGGGGTTAATGGGGGGGGGGGGTTTGGAATCGCATCCTGATGGCGATTAAATCTCAGAAGATTTCTTAGCCTTGATTGTGTTGAGGTTCAAGGTTTGTAGTCTCTTTTTTGTTGTCATTAAAATATGTTTGTTTCTTTCTATAGTATCTTTTTAGGAAACGGTTTTCTTTACTTGCTGATGTAAGCACGCTTGTTCTTGTTTTGTTGTTGTTTATTTTTGTGTAAATATGTTTTTAATAATGAGCTGTATGTTTGTATGAATTTTTAATTTAAAAAAATGTAATGTCCCCCCACAGTCACACACTATTATTATTATACATTTATATACAGTAGCTCTGACATATACCGCAGTGACAAACTAGACTAAAACCGACTGACGGAACATGGAATAAACAGGGAGGGACTAGCTGGGACTAAACTAACTAGCACTAAACAGGAGGGGAGGACAGAGAGAAAAATCACAAATCACATAACTCAACAGGCTGTAGTGGCCTCAAATCACCTCAAATCACCACTAATCTCACCATACATAAGGACAATAATAAAATGATACAGTTCAACACAATAACAGAAACATATATAGATGTGGGACGGAACACCGAGCACTGTCACAAGGGATAGGGCCACATGCTCCCACATAGGTGGTCGGGTAGTGTTGCCGATGTTTCTTCAGATTAGGAAACCCGTCCTGTATTTCACTATATAAGCTGAGTTTACTGGTAAAAATAAGTGTGAAATGCAAGACTCCGGTGGGTGTAAAAAGATGTCCACTTGCTGCCTTCTCACTGTATCCTTACTGTGGACGAGTGCGGGGTGTACCAAGATGGCGGCAATGGAACGTCACTTCCGTTACGAAATCTGAGGGGTCGCCTAATCTGACAAAACACCGGCTGCAACAAATGAAGGAGATGTGTATAGGAAGTCAGGGGGGGGCGACTTTTGCAAAGACACTGTTACTTTGTCCGGCATTGGGAAGATGGCTAATCAAACTTTCTAAATAAAAGGCAAGCAGCAAAAGGGGGACTCCACAACACCAAGGAAGACTCTGCCAGAGGGGATTCCACAAGACCAAGGAAGATTCTGCCAGACCAAAGGTAGACTCTACCAGAGGGCACTCCACAAGACCGAGGAAGATTCTGCCAGAGGGGACTCCACAAGACCAAGGAAGACTCTACCAGAGGGCGCTCCACAAGACCAAAGAAGGTTCTGCCAGAGGGGACTCCACAAGACCAAGGAAGATTCTACCAGAGGGGACTCCACAAGACCAAGGAAGACTCTACCAAGAGGGCGCTCCACAAGACCAAAGAAGGTTCTGCCAGAGGGGACTCCACAAGACCAAGGAAGATTCTACCAGAGGGGACTCCACAAGACCAAGGAAGACTCTGCCAGGGTATAACACTAGAGGCCGCACTACAAGAGATAAATAGCAAGAACCTGGTTTTCTGCAATTGCTTAAGATACCTGGAGTCCTGTTTGCTACAGAGATTGCAGACCAGCTATAACAGAAGTTACGTCACTTCTTAGTGTATCCCCACTTTCCTGTTTATTAAAATTTCATTAATATACTACACGTTTTTTCATTACCTTGCTTTACCACAAAGTAGCCAAAAAGATACACACAAAATGCAAAGTGACAGGGGGGTTTATTTACTAAAGGCAAATCCACTTTGCACTACAAATGCACTTGGAAGTGCAGTCACTGTAGATCTGAGGGGGGACATGCAAGGAAAATAAAAAAAACAGCATTTTGCTTGTACATGATTGAATAATAAAATCAGCAGAGCTTCCCCTCATTTCAGAGCTTCACCTCAGATCTACAGCAACTGCACTTCCAAGTGCACTTGTAGTGCAAAGTGGATTTGCCTTTAGTAAATAAACTCCAATGCCTCTTTAATTTAACTCAAACAGTCCAATAAGTCCATGAAATCCTGGAGCATGGCTTGTTATTATTGGACCATCTATGACCAGTATGAGTCAGGCCCCCCTGGTTGTGTCTTCCAGCCAGGGTGCCCCTTTAGGAACGTCACCATTAAAACACAAGCTTCACCTAAACACACTGCCCTTTAAAAATGTATTATTTTTACAGCTCGACAAGAGGAGAGACCCCTTCTGTCACCACCCTCCACCTCTCTTCACAGCCGAGAGTCGGTAATATTTGTTTCATTAACTTACATAAAAAATAAAAACTTCAATTGATCTTAAGGGATAAATCGGTACCTTTCGTCCTAATTGCTCCACTCTTATGCGCCATCACCCTGGTAACCTTATCAACATCTAACAAGTGCAACAGTAATAGGCTTCCGCGAAGCATGTAATTGCCTTGTTGACACCGTGGGATGTAGACAGCGGTGGACGTGCGGGTTCTCATGAAGGTCAGTTGGGTTTTCTGTCATTACATTGTGTCTGCGGCCAGGAAGATTAGGGGGCGGATGGACGTGCGGCCACCATCACAAGGTTCCTTCTGAAAAATCTGAAGCAGAGTGCCCCTTTACCCGCCTGCCCTGGCAGACCCTTCTGTAGGCAGAGTAACCGGAGTAGCTAGACATTCCCAGCACCGACTTATCTTATAGAAGACAATATCAGGAAACATTTATGCTGCAAAGTCCTATTGTTACATCATTTTTGTATATTTAACGTTTATTGTGCAAAGATTGTATGGTCAGATTGTATTGTGCTAGTAACCCTTATAGCAGCCATACACTTTTTTCTTCCAATCCTTCTCTCCCGGAATAATCAATCTATAGTCTCTTACCAGATAATGCTGAACAAGCAATGCTCCAGATTTCCAGGTTTTTATGGACTTATTGGGCTGTTTGAGTTAAATTAAAGAGACATTGTCACTTTGCGTTTTGCCTGTATCCTTTTGGCTACTTTGCAGTAAAGCAAGGAAATGAAAAACCCTGTAGTATATTAATGAGCTTTTACTAAACAGGAAAGCAGGGATACACTAATGCTGTTACACATGGCCGGACTTTTCGACCAAACTTGTCCGACGGAACGAATCCGTCGCACAATTCGACTGTGTGTGGGCTTCATCGGACCTTTTCTGTCGAAAATGTGACGGACTTTAGATTTAGAACATGTTTCAAATCTTTCCGACGGATTTGAGTCCGGTCGAAAAAAAAGTTCATCTGTATGCTAGTCCAACAGACAAAAACCTTCCTTATTCTATTCCGGTCGTACATCATCACGGTCGAATCCGTTGGACTTTGGTGTGATTGTGTGTAGACAAGTCCGATTCAACGGAAATACGTCCAAAGTCCATTGAAAAGTCCGACGTGATTCAGTCCGTCAAAAGTCCGGTCGTGTGGACACGGCATAAGAAATGACTTAGCTTCTGTTATAGCCGGTCAGCAATTTCTGTAGCAAACAGGACTCTGGAAATCTCAAGCGATTGCAGGAAACCAGGTTCCTGCTATTCCCTTTTGTAGTGTGACCTCTAGAAACACAAGCTGAGAGCACCACACTTCTGGAAGTCTACGGGCATCATGACATCACTGGCTAAGCCCCGCCCAATGCGTTTTGCTGTCAGCAAGCATCGTCAGGGGATGGAGCTTCATCCCCTGACAATGTTTTTTGGTAGCGAAACACTTTGGGATGGGCTTGCCCAGTGATGTCATCATGCCTGCGGACTACCCGAAGTGTGGCGCTCTCTGCTTGTGTTTCTCTGTATCTTTATGTAAGTACCCCTCCTGTGTGCAATAAAGCGATTCATCTGGCAGTATTACACTATGTGGGCTGCTTTTTGGCTTCTTTCAAGGTTGATTTTACCTAGTGTGGCGTGATTTTAACCCTTGATGTACCCTGGTTGTGACTTTGGTGGATATTACTAACTGGAGGAGGAAGCTCTCCAAAGGATTCATCCACATTGAGCGCATATTGCTCTCCATTTAATTAGGAGGTTTAGAGATTGCGATTCTTGGAAAGGTCATGGCAGAGAATAGGAGGACCAGCTCTTTGCAGCAGCTCCTGTGGGAGTAATTCTACACAACCATACCCAGGTGAGGGGTTTCCTTCCATCCCCCGAGGTAAAGGTTAATTCCCTCTGGTATTGAAAGCTTATAAAGATAGTGAGAGGTCCATGGACATTGGGGAATTGGTGGAACCATTGGTTGAGTGGAGCTCTGGAGGGTGACCAGATCATGGCTGACTGCTCTCTAACACATATAATGCCTAGAAATTTTCCACATTTTGTCAAAAAACTTGTAAAAAAATGTATTTTATTGGGATTTTATGTGATAGACCAACACAAAGTAGCACATAATTGTGAAGTGGAGGAAAATGATAAATGGTTTTCAATTTCAAATAAATATGTAAAAAGTGTGGCATGCATTTGTATGGCGCCCCCCTAAGTCAATACCCCCTTTCTCTGCAGTTACAGCTGCAAGTCTTTTTAGGGATGTCTCTACCAGCTTTGCACATCTAGAGAGGGACATTTTTGCCCATTCTTCTTGGAAAAATATCTCAAGCTCTGTCACATTGGATGGAGAGCGTCTGTGAACAGCAATTTTCAAGTCTTGCCACAGATTCTCTATTGGATTTAGGTCTGGACTGTGACTGGGCCATTCTAACACATGAATATCCTTTGATCTAAACCATTCCATTGTAGCTCTGGCTGGATGTTTCGGGTCGTTGTTCTGCTTGAAGGTGAACCTTGGCCCCAGTCTCAAGTCTTTTGCAGACTCTAACAGGTTTTCTTCTAAGATTGTCCTGTATTTGGCTCCATCCATCTTCCCATCAACTCTGACCAGCTTCCCTGTCCCTGCTGAAGAAAAGAATCCCCACAACATGATGCTGCCACCACCATGTTTCACGGTGGGGATGGTGTGTTCAGGGTGATGTGCAGTGTTAGTTTTCCCCACACATAGCGTTTTGCTTTTAAGCCAAAAAGTTCAATTCTGGTCTCATCTGACCAGATCACCTTCTTCCACATGTTTGCTGTGTCCTCCACATGGCTTCTCACAAACTACAAACAGGACTTCTTATGACTTTCTTTCACCAATGTCTTTCTTCTTGTCACTCTTTCATAAAGGGCAGATTTGTGGAGAGTACGACTAATGCCGCGTACACACGGTCGGACTTTTCGGCTATAAAAGTCCGACAGACTTTTGACAGACTTTCGACAGACTTTCGACGGACTTTTGGTGGACTTTCAACAGACTTTCTAACGACCGGACTTGCTTACACACGATCACACCAAAGTCCGATGGATTGGTACGTGATGACGTACACCGGACTAAAATAGGGAAGTTGATAGCCAGTAGCCAATAGCTGCCCTAGCGTCGGTTTTTGTCTGTTGAAGTAGCATACAGACAAGCGGATTTCTGGGTCCGGCGGAGTTACGACGTAAAGATTTGAAGCATGTTCCAAATCTAAAGTCCGTCAGATTTGCAACTGGAAAAGTCCGCTGAAGGTCCGGTGAAGCCCACACACGATCGGATTGTCCGCCAGATTTGGTCCGTCGGCGTCCGTCGGACAAGTCCGGTCGAAAAGTCCGACCGTGTGTACGCGGCATAATAGTTGTCCTGTGGACAGATTCTCCCACCTGAGCTGTGGATCTCTGCAGCTCCTCCAGAGTTACCATGGACCTCTTGGCTCTTCTCTGATGAATGTTCTCCTTGCCCGGCCGGTCAGTTTAGGTGGACGGCCATGTCTTGGTAGGTTTGCATTTTCCGATGATGGATTGAACAGAGCTCTGTGAGATGTTCAAAGCTTGAGATTTTTTTTATAACCTAACCCTGCTTTAAACTTCTCCACAACTTTATCCCTGACCTGTCTGGTGTGTTCCTTAGCCTTCTTGATGCTGTTTGTTCACTAAGGTTCTCTAACAAACCTCTGAGGGCTTCACAGAACAGCTGTATTTATACTGAGATTAAATTACACACAGATGGACTCTATTTACTAATTAGGTGACTTCTGAAGGCAATTGGTTCCACTAGGTTTTAGTTAGGGGTATCAGAGTAAAGGGGGCTGAATACAAATGCCCCTCACACTTCTCAGATATTTATTTGTAAAAAATGATGAAAACCATTTATCATTTTCCTTCCACTTCATAATTATGTGCCACTTTGTGTTGGTCTATCACAGTGGTCTCCAAACTGCAGCACAGGGCACAGATGTGGCCCTTTGCTTGCTTTTATCCGGCCCTCGGGGTGCTATTGTATTCATTGACACTAATAAAGGGCACAATTCCTCCCAATGACACCAACGATGGGTCCAAACTCCTGCCAATGACACCAACAATGGGGCACAATCCCCCCCCCCCCACTGACACCAGTGACGGGGGATTGTTTGCTCCTACTGAGGCTGGGACATTTTGTACTCCCGATGGCCACAGTTTACACCCCCCCTAAAGTCTGAAGAATAGTAAACCAACCCTTGGCTTAGAAAGTTTGGAGATCCCTTGTCTATCACATAAAATCCCAATAAAATACATTTAAGTTTTTGGTTGTGACATGACAAAATGTGGAACATTTCAAATGGTATGAATACTTTTTAAAGTCACTGTATGGGCAGTTTCATGGTGGCTGCAGACATAGAAGGGTGTCAGGGCTGGGCTCACCCCTTCCTTCTCAGAGCTGGCCGCTCAGCTGTCAGCTAATTAACAGCTCCTATCTCTCCACAGTTACTCAGCTGTTGATGATATCCTGCTCGTCAGTCCTGCCTACTTAAGCCACCCAGTCCAGAGGATCTTTGCCTTCGCCTTGGTCAACATGACAGAAACTCTCCTGCGATCCTGTTCAAGACTGGCTTTGCTGACATCCCTTCTGCCTCCAGATCCTGCTTGCTGTTCCACTACATTGATCCCTGATTTCTGGCTTGGCTGACTATCCGTTCCGGTTACTGAACTTTGGCTATGTTTTGACTATGCTTGTTCTTTTTACTTTTACTATTAAACAAGTGTGATTTAACTGTACTTCTGTCTTGACCTGATTTCATGGTTTCTGACAGTAGGCGAAGGCCGAGATCCACTGGGCTGAACGGCTTAAGTAGGCCGGACTGACGAGCAGGAAATTATCAACAGCTGAGTAACTGTGGAGAGATAGGAGCTGGCAATTAGCCAGCTCTGAGAAGGAAGGGCTGAGCCCAGCCCTGACAAAGGGCCAATCATGTAGGCATCATACAATGGTTCCACACCCCGGAGGAGTCTACAACTGCCATAGATGATGCGCCGGTCCAGCCCAGTTCAGTAGGACGGAAAATAATCCTTTGTGTATGGTGGTATTCTCAGAGATTGGCCTCTGAGAAGATCTTCAGGATAATTCAGTGTGCCGTTCTCTGCCAAGAGATGAAATATATCTTCACACGTCTTCTCATATGGAAATGCGATCTAACGATTATTATGTGCGGCGCACAGTATAAATAATAAATTATCGTCTTCCATTCAGCCAGCGCGCTGCGAGCGATCCCGGGGCCGGCTCTGAAGACGCTTTTCCGTCCAGCCAAGAAAATGGAGCAATTTACAGCCATTGTTAGAAAAGAGCTCACGGCATTGACAGATGGACAGTCCCCGGACGGCCGCGGCTGAAAAATGAAAGCAACGCATTATTATAGACTCCCAGCAAACTCTGCTGATAACTTTGTATTTTTCATCGACGATCAGCAGCCAAAGGAAATTGCCAGGGAAGATGTCAGTTCTTCGTGTCCTGGAGCCACGCTGTGCGTCCGAGTTCCACCCAGAAGCACTGTGAGCCCTTGGTGGACATTACTCATAATGGTTGGAGCCGAGCGTCACTAAAAAAATATGTAACACATATAAGGGAGAATATTATTATATAAAGATTTGTATTTCTGTCCATCCATTCCTGAGATATACACAGCTCTGCCACACAGCACAGCCTGGTCTGGCAGGGCGGGAGACCTAATTTCTCTCACCTGCAGTTCAGTAACTCTTACAAGTCTTGCCCCTCCCCCAGGCCGTGATTGGATAGTCAAATGAGAAGCAGCAAATTGATGAGCTCATCTCTCTGCCACTCTGCTCTCTCCCCCTGTCGGCATGCTCCTTGCACTGCAGCACAACTGAATGTTGCATGAGGATGCCTGAGGTAGTTGGGTTAAGCCCTGAGATAGTTAGGATAGACCCGGCCTTTCTTGCTTCCAGGGCCTGGGACAAGGAGGGGGGGGCAGGAGGGGCACCTGCCCTGGGTGCTGGTATTATGTGATGTGGGGTGGGGGTGCCGCAATGAGAGTTCCTGAGGCTACAAGCTGACAGGAGTAGTGACCGCAACCTCACTACTCCTGTCAGCTTAGCACCAAAAGCAACAGGCCAAATCTATGGAGGAGGAAAGAGCCGGGAGAGGGCTGTGCTCTCTCTCCCCCTCCAGCTCCACACTCGTACCATTGCGGCGCTCCTGATTGAGAGTGTCAGATTCGGACTGTGCAAGGATTTGTTTACCACCCCCACCCCCCGGTGCCGCTATTCTGTGCCCGCTAAAAGTATTGCAATGCTGTTTCCCCTAGGCTCCTCCTTCTCCACTGTGACCTGTCAGGATAAGGAGGAGCCTGGGAGGCGGACCTGCAAATGAGGTCTGTGTGCTGAAGGGAGGAGAGAATTGTACTGGGGGACCGGGGGGGGGGGCAGAGTAAAAAACATTTGTTCTGGGGATGAGTGTGTGAAGGTAGGGGGGAGGAGAAGAGGACTAGGTGGGGGGGGATTTGTGCTCGAAGAGGGAAATTTGGGGGTGACGGGTAATATTTCTTCTAGGAGGAGACATTTTTTGGGGAAGGGGGGGGATTTGTGCTGGAAATGGAATTTGAGGGGTCACAGACTTGTTCTGGGAGGGGGAGTTTTGCTGGGAGGGGGAATCTGAGGGGATGACGGGAGTAAGAATTTCTTCTAGGAGGGGAATTCGGAGAGGATGTTCTAGGAGGCATGATTTGGGGGGATTTTTGCTGGAAGAAATTAAGGGGGAAGGGTACTGAGGAAATTGCAGGGAGGAGATTTGTTCTGGGAGGGTTGATTTGGGTGGGGGGGGGGTGGGGGGGTAAGATTTGTTTTGGGACAGAAATATGGGGGGTATATCTGCTAGGAAGGGTGATGGGGAGGACTTGGGCTAAGAGGGGAAATGGGGTGGGGGGGGTTGTACTAGGGCGATTGAGAGGAGGTGATTTGTGCTGGGAGGGAGAGTTTATTCTCAGATGTAAAATTTGGGGGGGGGTATGTGCTAGGAGAGGTGATTTTTTGGGGGAAAGAGGATTTGAGTTAGGAGGAGGGATTGGGGGGTTGAGCTAGAAGGGGTGATTTGGAAGAGGATTTGTGCTAGGGGGGACATTTTTGTGGGTGAGGAATTTGTGCTAATAGGAATGATTTGGGGGAGGGGGGGTTATTTATGTTAGGAGGGGGAGATTTGGGGAGAGAGGATTTGAGCTAGGAGGGGGATGGGGGGGGGGTTGGTGCCAAGAGGCGGGATTTGAACTGGGAGGAGGGGGAATTTTTGTTTGGGGAAAATTGGGGCCTGCAGGGGGAATTTATGCTTAAATGGTAAGCGTACAGATTAGCGCTCAATTTTTTTTTTTGGGGGGGGGGTTTATTGACACATAATGCTCATACATCTTGGGATGGGGGGGCACAATTTGGCATCTTCACCCTGGACTCTAGAGGACCTTATCCCAGCACTGCTTGCTTCTCAAGCTCACGTAAGCCTGATAGGGGTGCCACAAGGACAATGGAGGGGAACAGATGTTGGCATCTGTAGGGAAGTCTGAAGAGCAGGGTCAGTGTGGGCATGCAGAAGCAGGGGCGGACTGATAACTCATGGGGCCCCCAGGCAGAGATTATGGGGCCACACAGTATACAATCACACAGTATACACATACATGTACACACAGTATACACAGACAGATGTAAAAAAAACACAGATTTATACATACTGTCCCTGGTTTTACTGATGCTGGCAACCCTGATGGGGCCCCCTAGTGGCCCAGGGCCCTCGGGCAGTGCCCGAGTGGCTCAATGGTCAGTCCGCCCCTGTGCAGAAGTCTCCACTGGGAAAACTACTAAAAATTGTAAATAAAACTTCTGGACAGTCTGGACGGGTTGGCGTTCCTAGACTGAATTTGCATAGGTGACGCCCACACACACACACACATGTGATGGTGAGCTTTCATTGATGAAAGAACTAGAATCCAATGAATGAAAAGGGCAGGGGGCCAGGGACAGTCAGGCTGGGGAGGAGAGGGCTAAATGATGGCGGGCAGCCTCCAGCCAGGAAATGAGAAGGGCTCAGACTTTGCTGCAGCCTCTAATGCACACTGTGAGCAGCTCACAGTGTGCAGTGAAATCAGAGCAAGCCATTTCCATCCAGGAGAGGAGCCGGTACACCTGTGCAAGACTGAAGGGGAGGGGCGGAATTTAGGTACCCGCCTCCAACTTCCGTGTAGGATCGCCGCACAACGATCCGGCGACCTATGACATTTTCGGCCCCTCCTCCTTCCCCCCCAACGCTGCCTTCTGAGAGACACACAGAAGACAGCGTGGACCATTCGCAACGCGTAGCGCGACTCGCACATGCTCAGTAGGAATAGGGTCGCCACTTTTTCTTCAAGCCAAACCCAACACTTTAGTGGCGCACCGCAAATTTCTTATTTTTTATTTATACACTACTATAGGATAACAGACCTGGGACCCCTTTGTGCGCATAGTGCCCCCCTCACCCTCCTGTCAGGCCCTCTTCAAAGTTACATTCATGTCTAAAAAAAAAAAAGTGTGTCCGGGTTTCAGGGGGACTGCAACCCGGACACGATTCCAAACTCCCGGACTGTCCGGGTGAATCCCGGACAGGTGGCAACCGTAAGTAGTAAGCGGGCTGTGAAGCCGCAAGGCTTCACTTCCTGTTTCCGATAGTGAGGGTGCTGGCGAAGCCGATGGATGAATCGGCGCGGGGTGCCGACATGGTGGGATCCCTGGACAGGTAAGTGTCCTTATATTAACCACTTTCGAACCGCCGCACGCCCGATCTACGTCGGTACTTTGAAGAGGAATATCGTTGTTATGGCAGCAGCTAACTACCATAACCCCGGTATCCTCTTCTTCAACGGGCGGTCGGGTTTCAGATAAAAGTGGTCTCTGCAGCAGATTCCCCGCAAGAATACTTTTATCGATGGTAGGAGAGGGCCCCCCCCCCCTACCGCCATGCTCCGGTGCCCCCCGACGCTTACCAGAGCCGTCGGCAGCGGCGGAGGCGATCGGATCCTCTCACTAGCTGGGTAGGGAGACGAGTGAGGGGAAGATGGCCCCCACCCCCCACCCCCCACGTCTCCATAACAATGCAGTGCGGAAGCGGCGTCAAAACGTCACTTCCGCCCACAGCTCTTAAAAATTTTTTTTTTAAAAAAATGGCCCTTTAAGTGACAATTTTTTTTTTCTATTGCATTTTAGTATAAATATGAGATCTGATGTCTTTTTGACCCCCCAGATCTCATATTTAAGAGGACCTGTCGTGTTTTTTTTCTATTACAAGAGATGTTTACATTCCTTGTAATAGGAATAAAAGTGACACAATTTTTTATTTTTTTTTTTAAAAAAAGAACAGTGTAAAAATAAAAGGTAAAATAAATAAGAAAAACATTTTTTAAACGCGCCCCGTTCCGCTGAGCTCGCGTGCAGAAGCCAACGCATACGTGAGTAGCTCCTGCATATGAAAACGGTGTTCAGACCACACATGTGAGGTATCGCCGCGATCGTTAGAGCGAGAGCAATAATTCTAGCCCTAGACCTCCTCTGTAACTCAAAACATTCATTCAACCTGTAGGATTTTTTAAATCGTCGCCTATGGAGATTTTTAAGGGTAAAAGTTTGTCGCCATTCCACGAGCGGGCGCAATTTTGAAGCGTGACATGTTGGGTATCAATTTACTCGGCGTAACATTATCTTTTTACCCCCTTCCTGACCAGAGCACTTTTTACAATTTGGCACTGCGTCGCTTTAACTGCTAATTGCGCGGTCATGCAATGGTGTACCCAAACGAAATTTGCGTCCTTTTCTTCCCACAAATAGAGCTTTCTTTTGATGGTATTTGATCACCTCTGCCATTTTTATTTTTTGCGCTATAAACGGAAAAAGACCGAAAATTTTGAAAAAAAATGATATTTTCTACTTTTTGTTCTAAAAAAAATCCAATAAACTCAATTTTAGTCATACATTTAGGCCAAAATGTATTCGGCCACATGTCTTTGGTAAAAAAAAAGTCAATAAGCGTATATTTATTGGTTTGCGCAAAAGTTATAGCGCCTACAAACTAGGGTACATTTTCTGGAATTTACACAGCTTTTAGTTTATGACTGCCTATGTCATTTCATGAGGTGCTAAAATGGCAGGGCAGTACAAAACCCCCCCAAATGACCCCATTTTGGAAAGTAGACACCCCAAGGAAATTGCTGAGAGGCATGTTGAACCCATTGAATATTTATTTTTTTTGTCCCAGGTTATTGAATAATGACAAAAAAAAAAAAAAAAAAAAATTTACTAAAAGTTGTCACTAAATGATATATTGCTCACACAGGCCATGGGCATATGTGGAATTGCACCCCAAAATACATTCAGCTGCTTCTCCTGAGTACGGGGATACCACATGTGTGGGACTTTTTGGGAGCCTAGCCGCGTATGGGGCCCCGAAAAGCAAGCACCGCCTTCAGGATTTCTAAGGGCATAGATTTTTGATTACACTCCTCACTACCTATCACAGTTTTGAAGGCCATAAAATGCCAAGATGGCACAAAACACCCCCAAATGACCCCATTTTGGAAAGTAGACACCCCAAGCTATTTGCTGAGAGGTATGTTGAGTCCATGGAATATTTTATTTTTTGACACAAGTTGTGGGAATGTGACAATTTTTTTTTTTTTTGCACAAAGTTGTCACTAAATGATATATTGCTCACACAGGCCATGGGCATATGTGGAATTGCACCCCAAAATACATTCTGCTGATTCTCCTGAGTATGGGGATACCACATGTGTGGGACTTTTTGGGAGCCTAGCCGCGTACGGGGCCCCGAAAACCAATCACCGCCTTTAGGATTTCTAAGGGCATAAATTTTTTATTTCACTCCTCACTACCTATCAGAGTTTTGAAGGCCATAAAATGCCAAGATGGCACAAAACCCCCCCCAAATGACCCCATTTTGGAAAGTAGACACCCCAAGCTATTTGCTGAGAGGCATGTTGAGTCCATGGAATATTTTATATTTTGACACAAGTTGCTGGAAAGTGACAATTTTTTTTTTTTTTTTTTTTTTTGCACAAAGTTGTCACTAAATGATATATTGCTCAAACATGCCATGGACATATGTGGAATTGCACCCCAAAATATATTCTGCTGCTTCTCCTGAGTACGGGGATACCACATGTGTGGGACTTTTTGGGAGCCTAGCTGCGTACGGGGCCCCGAAAACCAAGCACCGCCTTCAGGATTTCTAAGGGCATAAATTTTTGATTTCACTTCTCACTACCTATCACAGTTTTGAAGGCCATAAAATGCCAAGATGGCACAAAACCCCCCCAAATGACCCCATTTTGGAAAGTAGACACCCCAAGCTATTTGCTGAGAGGCATGTTGAGTCCATGGAATATTTTATTTTTTGACACAAGTTGCGGGAATGTGAGAATTTTTTTTTTTTTGCACAAAGTTGTCACTAAATGATATATTGCTCACACAGGCCATGGGCATATGTGGAATTACACCCCAAAATATATTCTGCTGCTTCTCCTGAGTACGGGGATACCACATGTGTGGGACTTTTTGGGAGCCTAGCTGCGTACGGGGCCCCGAAAACCCAGCACCGCCTTCAGGATTTCTAAGGGCGTAAAGTTGTAATTTCACTCCCCACTACCTATCACATTTTTGAAGGCCATAAAATGCCCAGATGGCACAAACCCCCCCCCAATTGACCCCATTTTGGAAAGTAGACACCCCAAGCTATTTGCTGAGAGGCATGTTGAGTCCATGGAATATTTTATATTTTGACACAAGTTGCGGGAAAGTGACAATTTTTTTTTTTTTTTTTTTTTTTTTGCACAAAGTTGTCACTAAATGATATATTGTTCAAACATGCCATGGGCATATGTGGAATTACACCCCAAAATATATTCTGCTGCTTCTCCTGAGTACGGGGATACCACATGTGTGGGACTTTTTGGGAGCCTAGCCGCGCACGGGGCCCCGAAAATCAAGCACCGCCTTCAGGATTTCTAAGGACATACATTTTTGATTTTACTCCTCACTACCTATCACACTTTTGAAGGCCATAAAATGCCAAGATGGCACAAAACCCCCCCAAATGACCCCATTTTGGAAAGTAGACACCCCAAGCTATTTGCTGAGAGGCATGGTGAGTATTTTGCAGCTCTCATTTGTTTTTGAAAATGAAGAAAGGCAAGAAAAACGTATTTTTTTTTTCTTTTTTCAATTTTCAAAACTTTGTGACAAAAAGTGAGGTCTGCAAAATACTCACTATACCGCTCAGCAAATAGCTTTGGGTGTCTATTTTCCAAAATGGGGTCATTTGGGGGGGGGTTGTGCCATCTGGGCATTCCATGGCCTCCGAAACTGTGATAGGCAGTGAAGAGTGAAATCAAAAATTTACGCCCTTAGAAAGCCTGAAGGCGGGGCTTGGTTTTCGGGGTCCCGTACGCGGCTAGGCTCCCAAAAAGTCTCACACATGTGGTATCCGCGTACTCAGGAGAAGCAACAGAATGTATTTTGGGGTGTAATTTCACATATTCCCATGGCATGTTTGAGCAATATATCATTTAGTGACAACTTTGTGCAAAAAAAATAAAAATAAAAAAAAAATTTGTCTTTTTCCCGCAACTTGTGTCACAATATAAAATATTCCATGGACTCGACATGCCTCTCAGCAAATAGCTTGGGGTGTCTACTTTCCAAAATGGGGTCATTTGGGGGGGTTTTGAACTGTCCTGGCATTTTATGCACAACATTTAGAAGCTTATGTCACACATCACCCACTCTTCTAACCACTTGAAGACAAAGCCCTTTCTGACACTTATTGTTTACATGAAAAAATTATTTTTTTTTGCAAAAAAATTACTTTGAACCCCCAAACATTATATATTTTTTTAAAGCAAATGCCCTACAGATTAAAATGGTGGGTGTTTTTTTTTTTTCACACAGTATTTGCGCAGCGATTTTTCAAACGCATTTTTTGGGGAAAAAACACACTTTTTTAAATTTTAATACACTAAAACACACTATTTTGTCAAAATGTTTGATGAAATAAAAAAGATGATCTTAGGCCGAGTACATGGATACCAAACATGACATGCTTTAAAATTGCGCACAAACGTGCAATGGCGACAAACTAAATACATTTTTAAAAGCCTTTAAAAGCCTTTACAGGTTACCACTTTAGATTTACAGAGGAGGTCTACTGCTAAAATTACTGCCCTCGGTCTGACCTTCGCGGTGATACCTCACATGCATGGTGCAATTGCTGTTTACATTTGACGCCAGACCGACGCTTGCGTTCGCCTTTGTGCGAGAGCAGGGGGGGGGGCAGGGGTGCTTTTTTTTTTTTTTTTTTTTTTTTTTATTATTTTTTTTGCTTTTTTATCTTATTTTTAAACTGTTCCTTTCATTTTTTTTTTTTTTTTATCATTTTTATTGTTATCTCAGGGAATGTAAATATCCCCCATGATAGCAATAGGTAGTGACAGGTACTCTTTTTAGAAAAAATTGGGGTCTATTAGACCCTAGATCTCTCCTCTGCCCTCAAAGCATCTGACCACACCAAGATCGGTGTGATAAAATGCTTTCCCAATTTCCCAATGGCGCTGTTTACATCCGGCGAAATCTAAGTCATGAAATGCTTGTAGCTTCCAGTTTCTTAGGCCATAGAGATGTTTGGAGCCATTCTGGTCTCTGATCAGCTCTATGGTCAGCTGGCTGAATCACCGGCTGCATTCTCAAGTTCCCTGTTGGGACAGGAGAGCCAGAGAAAAACATGGACGACGGTGTGGGGGGGGGGGGGGCATTCCCTCCCACTGCTTGTAAAAGCAGTCTAGAGGCTAATTAGCCGCTAGGATTGCTTTTACAAGAAAGCCGACCACTGGCTGAAAAGAATGATACCAAGATGATACCTAAACCTGCAGGCATCATTCTGGTATAACCACTCAAAGTCCAGCAACATACCAGTACGTTGCTGGTCCTTGTTGGGCATACATTGTAAACTTTTTTTCATGCAGCCTGTGGGCTGAACGAAAAAAAGATATTGATCGGTGGGTATGCCCACCATTAGAATACCTCCCTTCATCCACCCACTTCTAATGATGGGCATACATGCACCGTATATATATGCCGAAGCATGGGGGCATCCTCCCGCAAAAAGGCAGGAGCAAATCGCTCCTCCACCCACTGCTGCCCCCACGCTTCGGCATATATGCTGAAGTATGTAACTGTGGTGGTGAAATCACCTCCGACAGCGCTGGAGTCACGGCTTTATGTATCGTGGGAGCAAACGCTGTTGCTGTCAAGATAAATAAATCCGTGCTGCAACTGAATGGCGTACCTGCTAAGCAAATGATGGTTAACAAAAAAACAAAGTAACATTACAGTATAACAGTATTACTTACCATACCTGCAAAGCAAAATACAAAAAAAACATAGTAAAAAATAAAACATTTAACGCAACCTGTGCCTACCTAAAAATATATATATGCCGAAGCATGGGGGCATCCTCCCGCAAAAGGCAGGAGCAAATCGCTCCTCCACCCACTGCTGCCCCCACGCTTCGGCATATATGCTGAAGTATGTAACTGTGGTGGTGAAATCACCTCCGACAGCGCTGGAGTCACGGCTTTATGTATCGTGGGAGCAAACGCTGTTGCTGTCAAGATAAATAAATCTGTGCTGCAACTGAATGGCGTACCTGCGAAGCAAATGATGGTTAACAAAAAAACAAAGTAACATTACAGTATAACAGTAATACTTACCATACCTGCAAAGCAAAATACAAAAAAAAATAGTAAAAAATAAAACATTTAACGCAACCTGTGCCTACCTAAAAAATATATATGCCGAAGCATGGGGGCATCCTCCCGCAAAAGGCAGGAGCAAATCGCTCCTCCACCCACTGCTGCCCCCACGCTTCGGCATATATGCTGAAGTATGTAACTGTGGTGGTGAAATCACCTCCGACAGCGCTGGAGTCGCGGCTTTATGTATCGTGGGAGCAAACGCTGTTGCTGTCAAGATAAATAAATCCGCTCTGCAGCTGAATGGCGTACCTGAAAACACAAAGGTGGTTAACAATAAAAAAAACAAAGTATAAAAAAATTGCATACCTATAAAGCAAACATGATAAAAACATAACAATAAAACATTGCAGTATAGAATGCAGAACAATAGAGAGAGAACAATAAAACAACAACTATTTTTGGTTTTTTTATTTTATATTTTTTTTGTGTTTTTTTCTTTTTTTTACTTTTTTTTGTTTTTTTTACACTTTTTTTTGTAACTTTAACTTTTTTAACTGGTACCAGGTTTGGGTCTCTCAAAATGCGACAGCATCTTGGGAGACCCTGTGGAAGTGTGCCTAGTCTGTGCAGTGCTGTACCCTAAGCTAATACTCCACTAGTGTGTGGTAGCGTTCAAAACATTCACCAATGCAAAGACCAGGAATGCCAGGACAGAGGGGACAACAATACCGGGTGTCACGCCTAAATCCGCGCTTGCTGCAGACACGACATCTTTTTTGGGGGGTTCGTTGGGTAGGGGTACTCGGGAGGGCATAAAGAAAATGCCTCTCATGCAGCCGGCTTACTGCATTCGGTTGGGGATGGTGAGGTGGAGCACCGTCTGGATACAGAAGGGCTCTGACGATCTCTTCCTGGAATGTAAGGAAGGATCCAGTCCGTCCTGAAGCTCTGTATAGCACATGAGCGTTCAGCAAAGCCAATTGAAATAAATAAACAGACACTTTTTTGTACCAGCGTCTGGCCTTACGGGCAACTAGGTACGGCGCCAACAACTGGTCGTTGAGGTCCACCCCTCCCATATTAAGGTTGTATTCGTGGACACAGAGGGGTTTCTCCACAACACCAGTCGCCGTAGGAATTTGGACCGTCGTGTCTGCATGAAGGGAGGTGAGAACGAAAACATTCTTCTTATGCCTCCACTTCATAGCGAGCAAATTATTATACTTCAAGCAGGCTCTCTCCCCCAGCCTAAGACGGGAATCTACAAGCCGCTGGGGAAAGCCCCGGCGATTAGGTCGCACGGTGCCACATGCTCCAATCTGATGATCAAAAAGGTGGCTAAAAAGTGGCACGCTCGTATAATAATTGTCCACGTACAAGTGGTACCCCTTTCCGAATAAGGGTGACACCAAGTCCCACACTATCTTGCCAGCGCTTCCTATGTAGTCAGGGCAGTTTGTCGGCTCTACGTGACTATCTTTTCCCTCGTAAACCATAAAACTACATGTATAGCCTGTGGCCCTGTCACAGAGCTTATACATCTTGACCCCGTATCTGGCACGCTTGCTGGGAAGGTACTGTTTGAATGACAAGCGGCCAGAAAATTTAACCAGGGACTCATCAACGCAGACAACTTGATGGGGGGTAAACAAGTCTGCAAAACGTTGGTTGAAGTGGTTTACGAGGGGCCGAATTTTGTAGAGCCGATCGTATCCAGGGTCTCCACGAGGACGACAGAGTTCATTGTTGTTGAAGTGCATGAACCGCAAAATCTGCTCGTATCGTGCCCTGGCCATGGAAGCAGAGAACAAGGGTGAATGGTAAATTGGGTCAGTGGACCAATATGACCGCAACTCACTCTTTTTATTCAACCCCATGAGGAGGGAAAGGCCCAGAAAGATCTTAAATTCGGAGACCGTAATTGGTCTCCAATCTCTGGCAAGGGTGGACTGGGGCATAGTGGCGATGTGTTGACCAGCGTATAAATTGCTTTGGTCCACAATAGATCTATAGAGATCTTCGGTGAAAAACAGCGAATAAAAATCCAGTGGCATAAAGTCAACTGTTTCCACCTGAATTCCGGGTTGGCCAGTGAAAGGGGGAAGTACGGGTGCTGCAGAAGTGGTGGGTACCCAATTCGGATTGGCCAATGCAGCAGGAAGGGCACTATGGGCACGACGGGCCTGTGTTCGTCTTCTTGGTGGCAGCGGGACACTACTAGTGCTTGCCACCTCGCCAGCTTGAACTGCACTTATGGGACTCGCCACGTCACCACGTGATACTGCAGTGCTGGATGTACGACCAGGGTGTACTAGGCCGCTGGTGCTTGCCAGTTCACCAGAAGGAGTAGCGGCGCTAGTACTTCTCTGCTCCATACGAGAGCCCTGCGGTTCTTGCACTTCAAGGACAGCATAAGTTCGGGGTCTGGTACGCCTGACCTTAGCAGGGACCACAACTCCGTCGTCAGAGCTATCTGTCATGGAGCCGCTGTCCTCTACAGGATCGTATTCTGAGCCTGAATCTGACAGATGAGTGACTTCCTCTTCACTATCTGTCATGCTCAGAATCCTGTAGGCCTCTTCACTAGTGTACCTTCGATTTGCCATTTTGGCCTCTAAATTTAGGGGTACACTAGTGAGACTCACAGGCAAAAAAGCTCCCGACTGTCAGCGACTGATTCAAAACGCTACCAAAAAACTGTTAGCGATCGCAGGGATCAGGCCTGACTCTGCGACCGCTGCAGTTATGTGTGCTTAGTGTTTTGTAAGTGTCAGTAATCGATCGATACTGCACTTGGGTGGGCTGGGCTGGGCTGGGCCGAGGAGCAAAACGCAGGTGCTAGCAGGTATCTGGGCTGATCCCGCTAACACTGCGTTTCAGGGAACCCTAAACTGCTGGGGAGTATAGATCTGATCGGATCAGATATCGATCCGTTCAGATACTATAGCACTAAGGGAAGTGTATGCTGCGTGCACGGGTTTTAGCGGTACTGGCGCTAACCTGACGCTGCCTGGGGCGACGCAGACCTTATCTGATCCTAAAAACTTAACTTCTATCACCGCCGGGCAATTAGGGGGTTAAACCTTTATAAGGTAATAAACGGCGGGTGCCCTAAAACTATAATAAACTGTAATAAACTATAATAAACTACAAAAAACAAACTATCTAACCAGCGTCACCCGTAACACTTATACGGTGATCGCTGGTGAAAGGGTTAACTAGGGGGCAATCAGGGGGTTAAAACCTTTAGCAGGTAGTATATGGGGGTCCCTGTCGCTATAAAACACTGACAGCGAACCTATATACTTACCTCCCTAACTAGCGTCACCTGTGTCACTAATACAGCGATCAGAAAAACGATCGCTTAGCGACACTGGTGACGGGGGGTAATCAAGGGGTTAACTTTTATTAGGGGTGGTTAGGGGGTACCCTGGACCTAAGGGGGGGTACCCTAGACCTAAAGGGGGCTAACCTAACTGCCCTAACACTTATAACTGACAAACTGACACCAATGCAAAAAAAAACAAAACACTGCTATTGGTGTCAGAGTGACAGTGGGTACAGGGGGGTGATCGGGGGGTGACAGGGGGGTGAAAAGTGTGCCTGGCGTGTTCTACTGAGCGTGTGGTGTTGGTGCACTTACTTGGATGTCTTCTCTCCTCGGCGTCGGATCAAAAAGACCGGCTCCAGGAGAGATGACATCACTTCCTCTCCCTCTGTTTACATTACAGAGGGAGAGGAAGCATTTGATTCGTGGGAGCGATCGGGAGGGGGTGGCTATCAATGGATGGCCTCCCCCTGACCCCCAATCGCCCGCGAACAAGACCCGACCACCCAGGGCAGCGGGGGGGGTCCGATCGGACCCCCCGCCCGCGGGAAGGCATCACGTTTCAGGTACGTGATTTTGCCTGCCCGTGCCGACCTGCTCACGTATATAGGCGTGAGGCGGTCGGCAAGTGGTTAAGAGGACCTGTCGTGTTTTTTTTCTATTACAAGAGATGTTTACATTCCTTGTAATAGGAATAAAAGTGACACAATTTTTTATTTTTTTTTTTAAAAAAAGAACAGTGTAAAAATAAAAGGTAAAATAAATAAGAAAAACATTTTTTAAACGCGCCCCGTTCCGCTGAGCTCGCGTGCAGAAGCCAACGCATACGTGAGTAGCTCCTGCATATGAAAACGGTGTTCAGACCACACATGTGAGGTATCGCCGCGATCGTTAGAGCGAGAGCAATAATTCTAGCCCTAGACCTCCTCTGTAACTCAAAACATTCATTCAACCTGTAGGATTTTTTAAATCGTCGCCTATGGAGATTTTTAAGGGTAAAAGTTTGTCGCCATTCCACGAGCGGGCGCAATTTTGAAGCGTGACATGTTGGGTATCAATTTACTCGGCGTAACATTATCTTTCATAATATAAAAAAAAAAAAAAATTGGATCAACTTTACTGTTGTCTTATTTTTTTAATTCAAAAAAGTGTATTTTTTTCCCAAAAAAAGTGCACTTGTAAGACCGCTGCGCAAATACGGTGTGACAAAAGTATTGCAACGACCGCCATTTTATTCTCTAGGGTTTTAGAAATTTCTTTTTATAATGTTTGGGAGTTCTAAGTAATTTTCTGGCAAAAAAAAAAAAAAAAACAGTTTTTAACTTTTAAATAGGGACGCACCGATACCATTTTTAAAAAAATGAGTACGAATACCGATACTTTTTTTTTTGTATTCGTCGATACCAATTACCGATACCGACCGCAACTGTTTTGTTTTCACTGCAGCCGTCAGCAACGGTACAAAGCATTGAAAAGTTATTTACAAATGAAATAATTTTTTTTTTTTTTAATTTTGCGCTTTTTCAATTTGAAATGTGTAAAACGGAAAATTGTATACTCACCTTTCCGTAATTTTCCTTTCCTGACGCCTCTCCATGGCAGCACACACTGGGTTGTGACTCCGCCCCCACAACCTGACAGGATTGGTTAGCTATAAATTTGAAGGGGAGACACCCCGCTGCATTCTCTGTAAATATATCACCAAAAAACGGGGTGGGAATCTGTGCTGCCATGGAGAGGCGTCAGGAAAGGAAAATTACGGAAAGGTGAGTATACAATTTTCCGTTTTCCTGACGCCTCCATGGCAGCACACACTGGGAAATAACTCGCCAGTCGGGTGGGTGCAAGAAAATAATATTTATTCCTTATAATGCGGAAGAATTGGCTCTAACAACGGATCTACCGAAGTCTGCCATAGCCAAATGAGCAGAATCTACTCTATAGTGAGAAATAAACGTATGTCTGGAGGACCAAGTTGCTGCTTTGCAAATAGTCTCCGGTGAAACCCTGCAATACGCTGCCCAGGAGGTAGCCACTGCCCTGGTCGAGTGAGCCCTGATGCCTTCAGGAATTGCCATATGCCGCATGGAGTATGCCTTCTTGATGGACTTGACTAGCCAGGAGGCGATAGTACGTGAAGTAGCCGCTTGACCTCGTCTGTTTCCATGTGGGATGACCATGAGGGTATCCGTCTTTCTAAAAGAATTCGTAGCCGTCAGGTAACTAATGATGGTAGTTTTAACATCCAGAGGATGAGGTTCACCCTGATCATTAGTGAAGGATGGTAAGACAATATCTTGGTTGTAATGGAAGGAAGTTGCTACCTTCGGGATGAAGTGGTCTGAAGGTCTTAGTACTACCTTATCAGGAAAGAATACCAAGTAAGGTTCTGATGCCATCAGTGCTTGGATCTCAGACACCCTCTTTGCTGATGTGATTGCAATGAGAAAGGATAGTTTTAGAGTCAGATCCCATAGAGATATTGATTCAGATGGAGTAAAAGGAGGATTGGTGAAGGCTTCAAGAACTATTGAGAGATCCCATGATGGAAAAACTGGTTTCTTAGGAGGTTTGATTTTCAGGCAGGCTCTCAGGAATTGGATAACCAGCGGATGTAATGCCCATCTGGTGCCTGTTTTGGCCGACAAGGCAGATACTTGTACCTTAAGGGTACTTGAACTTAGACCTTTGTTGATTCCTGATTGGAGGAATTCTAGGATTTGAGAAGGTTCTGGAGCAATAGGATCCCATCCCTTCTGCTGCGCCATTCTAAAGAATTGGTTCCAAATTCTTGTATAGGTGGTGTTGGTGGTGCTCTTCCTGGCTTGCATCAAAGTCGATATTACTTCCTGTGAGCAGCCTTGTTCCCTTAACCTAACCCTTTCAACTTCCATGCTGTCAGATGTAGTTTCTCTGGAGCTGGATGTAGGAATTGGCCTTGAAATAGCAGATCCGGAGTTACCGGAAGGGGGATTGGAGGTTGAAGGCTGAGCTGCAATAGTGTCGTGAACCATGGTCTTCTCGGCCAAAGAGGAATTATCGCGATTACCGTGGCTGAAGATCTCCGAAGCCTGGACAAGAATCTCGCAATTAGCGGAGTTGGCGGGAATATGTACCCCAACTTGAAGTTCCAGGGATGGATTAGACAATCTATCCCCTCGGCTGAAGGGAAAGATGCTCTGGACAGGAACCTCCGACACTTCGTATTCGCCGGAGTAGCTGCTAAGTCGATCTCTGGTACTCCCCATGTCTCCGTAAGAAGAGAAAAGGCCTGTGCCCATTCCAAGATAGGGTGTGAGACTCTTGGTACCCCCTTGCCTCTGGATGTAGGACACTGCCACCTTGTTGTCCAACCGAATAAGCACGTTCTTCCCTCTGAGGACTGGTGCAAATGCCATGAGGGCCTGGAAAGCTGCTCTGAGTTCCAGTATATTCGATACTAAATCCTGGCCCCGGAACTGCCATCCGGCCTGCGCTGCTTGATCTTGACAGTGAGCTCCCCAGCCGCTCTGACAGGCGTCCGAGGTGACTATTATCGGATCTGGGGGAACTATCAGTTTGTATTTCCTGAGGTTGGTCAAGTGTGTCCACCACCACACTGATTGCTTCATTGGTCTGGAGATGGTAATGGTCTGACGCATCGATACTCCATCCCACTGTCTCAGAAAGGAGTTCTGGAGGATTCTCATGTGCCATTGTGACCATTGCACCATGGGCAGGGTTGCAGCCATAGACCCTAGCACACTTAAGCAGATTCTGGCTGGAAGATGCCTTGCTGATAGTAATCTCCACATCTTCTGTACTAGAGGCTGAATCTTTTCCTGAGGAAGTTGTACCATGTTCAATTTGGTGTTCAGATCTGCTCCCAAGAATACCATGTTCTGAGTGGGTTGTAAGCTGCTCTTTTTCCAGTTGACTAGCCAGCCGAAGTCTTGGAGAGTCGTGAGTAAGATCTTCTGATGGCATAGCAAGGTTTCTTGATCCTCTGCCAAGAGCAGGATGTCGTCCAAATAATGGTGGACTCGCAGACCTTTCTCCCTGAGGAATGCAACCAAGGGTAGAAGGACCTTGGTAAATGTCCTGGGAGCCGACGAGATGCCGAAAGGAAGGCACTGAAATTGGAAGTGGCTTTTGTTGATGGCAAATCGGAGGAATTTTTGAAAGGCGGGATGAATTGGAATATGTAGATAAGCGTCTGATAAATCTACTGAGAGCATCCAGTCGCCCAGGTTCACTGCCAGAAGTATAGACTGCAGACTCTCCATTTTGAAGGCCTCTGTTTTTATGTACCTGTTGAGATTTTTTAAATCCAATACAGGACGTAAGTCTCCGGTCTTCTTCTTTACCAAAAATAGTGGGGAATAGAACCCCCTCCCCTTTTGATCTGACGGAACTTCCAGTATTGCCCCTTTCTCCTTCAATTCCACTATATATTTTAATAGTAACTTCCTTTTGACTAGTGAAGATGGCAGTCTTGTTGATTGGAAGTGATTTTTTGGAATTTTGCCCATAAATTTCCACTTGTGTCCAAATTTGATCGTGGAAAGAGTCCACTGGTCCTCTATATGGCTTGACCAAATCTGTGCGAAGTCCTTGAGCCTGGCGCCCACCTGTACTGAGTGGGCAGGCGAACCTTCAAAAGGACTTCTGCTGCTCCCCTACCGGGGTAGGCTTGGACTTCTGCATCCTTAGGAAGGAAGGTCTTGTGTTCTTCCAGTCCCTTCTAAACTCCCTACCAGGACGGTAGGCTCTAGCTTCCCTATATTTCTCAGGAAGGTTGCGCCTGAAGAAGGAATCCTTTTGGGCCTTGGGTTTTCTATCCGAGGGAATTAATCCCGACTTCCCTCCTGTTACCTTCGAAATAGCGGTGTCCAATTTAGACCCGAACAGGTTTGAGCCATCATATGGAATTCTGCACCAGTTTGTTTTAGATGCAGTATCGGCCATCCATGGTTTCAGCCACAAGGCCCTTCTTGCTGTGACTGATGCTAGCATTGATCTCGCCGAGGATCTTATAATATCCACTGAGGCTTCTGCCACGAAGTCACCTGCCAACTTGATCTCCTGAAGAGAAGATATTATTTTATCTATTTCAGTACCATCTTGCAGATCCTTCTCCACCTTGGTTGCCCAACCTGATATGGCTTTGGCCACTGCTGCTGTGGTAATTGCTGGTCTGCATGCGCCCCCAGCAGTGGAGTATGCTTTCTTCAATTCTAGATCCAATTTCCGATCCAGAACATCCCGAAAGGAAACTGCGTCTTCAATAGGCAGAGTGACATGCCGTGCAAGACGCATCAAGGAGGAGTCGACTACTGGAGCGTTCATCAATGTTTTGACTTTTGACTCCTTCAGAGGATACATTTTTGTCAGTCTGTTGGTGAGACTGGACCGCTTATCAGATCTTTCCCACTCATCTTTAATTAGATCCTCCAGTTCACCTATAAAAGGGAAATTCTCTGGTTCTTTCCTTAAATTTGGGAAATATTTCCGGACTTTCTGCGGTTCCTCTTTATCTTCTTCCCAGCCTATCGCTTCTTTGACTGACTTTGCGAAAGGCTGTACCAGGGAAAAGTCAAAACCTGCTGACATGTCCTGTTCCTCATCTCCTGAGGAGGGTTCTGATGCCTGGGGTTGGCTGTCATCCGCCACCGATGTGCTAGGCGTAGGCCTATCGGTTAGTGGTGTTGTTGTCTCCCTTATGGATTCCCGCACAGATTCTCTTATGAGCTCCGTAGCCATTGCTGCGTCTAGCTCTTTGTCCTTTGCTGCCTCATTGAAGCAGGATCTGCAGACTAGTTTATCTGGCAAGGCTGGTGCGCCGCATACCCAGCAAGCGTTTGCTGCAGGACGGGTGTGGCGGCTTTGGCGGTGCGATGAAGGTGACCGTCTGCGGTGTGACCGACTGTGACGGGAGCGGCTGCGTCTTGAGCGGCTGTGACGTGAGCGGCTATGTCTTCGGTGGAGAGAAGAGGATCTTGAGCGGCTTCTGCGGGACTTCTTGCTTGACCCATGGCTTGATGTCCTCTCACGCCTGGAACTTGCGGCTCTTGACCTGGTGGGGCTGCCAAAAACGCAGCGTTAGTGGTTGGCTCTCTTTTTTCTCTCCCCTTCTTCAATACTTACCAATGACGAATAGCCTCTTACCTCGTTTGCTGATGGTGGTCTGCGCGGGCAGTGGTCTCCATAGTGATAGTAGACAGTGTAGACTGAAGGAAATTAAGAGAAAGGAAAAAATTTTTTTTTTTTTTTTTTTTAGATCTTACTCTTTCTTTTATTATTATTATTATTTTTTTTTAAAAAAAGGCTAAATCGAATAAATTGACTTACCTGGTCTTGCTGAGTCGTTTTCTGGCAAAGCAGTTGAACGCCGGTGAACATTCAGGTATCTATGATACTGCTCAGCAAAAAACACAGAAATGCCTGTGTTTTTAAATCTGCCGCCGCCGTCGCGGCAAAATGACGCTCCCGCGCATGCGCAGAGCGTCCCGAGCGCCTCGGCGCCATCTTGGAGAAGGGCATTACCTTCCCAAGGCAGAACTAGGTCCTGAGGCCAATTGCAGAGTGGAGGAGGCGGCCTCGGCGGCCATGACGGTTCCTACAGCGGTGGACAGCAAGTGCCAGCAAGCCCCTTAAGCAGAAGAAACACCATAAGCAAGCTACAGGCAAGGTACAGGGAAAAAGGAAAAGGAGACCACTGCAAAAATATGAAGCTTCTTTAAAGCTTACTGTGCCAGATGTCCAGACGCCCCCTGAGACCACCAGACCGGGGGTTCCCTCCATAAAAGCTCCTTTAGAGACTGTACAGGAGGGACTTCCAAACAGGAGAGGCTTGAACCTGCTGGGGCGAGTGCGGTAAGAGGCTTTTTTCTTATCTTGACAACAGGAGCAAGCTGCTTATCCCAATCTGTCAGGTGAGGATAAAAAAGAGAATGCAGCGGGGTGTCTCCCCTTCAAATTTATAGCTAACCAATCCTGTCAGGTTGTGGGGGCGGAGTCACAACCCAGTGTGTGCTGCCATGGAGGCGTCAGGAAATATATGTTAATATACATGTGTAAAAATATTCACTAACAAAGCAAACAAAAAAAAAAAGTGGTAATTGTTTATCGTTTATAAAATAGACGTAGACAAAAGAAAACAGGAAAATAATAATTAAATGGAGGAGAATAGGGAGTTAATTAAGGCTGATTAGAGTAAATGAAGGGTTAATAAGGGGTTAAACAAAGGAAGATTTGTTCATCCCTTTGACCTGCAGAAACAAAAAGATACAAAAAGAAACAATGTTTCTTTTTATTTTCTGTTATCAATGTTATTAATAAACTTGTTGTTTTTTTTTGACAACTCCAATTACCGGACTTCTTTAACACTTCAGCTGTCAAAAGGGGAGACCCCCCACTGACAGCTCAAAGAACCGGGCCTGAAAGTATTGGTTTCAGGTATCGGTGCATTTGTACGAGTACCGATACTTGTGCAAATACTCGGTATCGGCACCGATATCAATACCGATAGGTGCAACCCTACTTGTAAACAACAAATCTCAGAAAGAGGCTCGGTTAAAAGTCAGCAGCTACAGGAGTTGTACAGGATTTGTAGCTGCTCACTTTTAAAAAAAAACATTTTTTTAAAAACGGGCTGGAACTCCTCTTTAGCCCATTGGTCCAATGTGACAATGTCAAATCGCATGCCAAATTGGCGGCTATTTCCGGCAATGGCACCATCGGTCCCAACTTTGCGGCACCGCACCGATTCACAAAAGTAGTTCCTGTACTACTTTTGGTGACTTTGGGGGGGGGGGGGGTTGATTTGAATAGACATCTGTGCAGGAACCCGCACAGATGTCTGTCAAATCACCCCCCCCCCCCCCCCCAAAGTCGGACTGCATTGAAATCATGCAAGTTCAGCTGAACGATTTCTAACCGGCAGCGGTGTGAACCTGGCAGAGAAGTGAGACCTCTCATCAGATCCCGGTGCCGGAGACGTAGCCTGGAATGCCGGCTAATCTTCCTAATCAGAGTGTCCGCTCCTCCGATCGGCTGCATTGCGGCTCGGCATTATGAAAGGTTCCCGGAGACGTAACGTTCCCGGATCGCCGCGATCGTCAGGAAATAGTTGGCTGGAGGTTATCCCGACCTTCAAAATAATTACTGCGAGAAATTCACAACACGAGCGCCGGGGAGGTTTGATTATTCGCGTTGATGTGTTGAAGTTCTCGGCTTCGGGCCGGGGAAAGGTTGCTGGTAACCCTTTCGGCGCGCTTCTAGAATTACGGAGCTGAGAGCGCGGCGTCACGTGTCATTCGTATCGAGAATTGCACCCCCTAAGCACAGCTTGTTTTTTTACTGAGCTAATAATACGACCCATTATTTGTAATGTGCCTGTGCACGCAGGAGCGTAAACAAGCGCCATGGATTCTTCCGTTACAAAAAAAAAAATATAGAAAAATCTGCACTTTTGGTCAGTAATTTACGCCTCACGTGCGCAAATGTTCATTAACATATTGTGAACCCGAGAATAAGTTTGCGCGCATGCGCCCTAGGCCTCTTGCACGTGATACTCCTGTTTTAGCATCTACTTTTTCAGAATTTTTTTTGTATTTGTGTATATGCGATCTCACACTTTCGTGCAAATGTGCGAAAATGTATTCCTGCATTCTCGTTCTGCACAATATGTAAATGACCATTTGTGCCAATGGCTACCACTGCTATCTCAGCCAATGAGGAGGGAGAGACCCGGGTGAGTCGAGGCTCTTGACCACATCACTAGATGGTGAGGGGGCTCAGGTAAGTTTTAAGGGGGGGGGGGGGGAGGGGGCTACTGCACACTGAAGGTTTTTTACTTTCATGCAAAAAAAAATCCTTGAGCCTTTACGACCACTTTAACCCCCACACATCGGCAGTGATCTGCGATCGATGCGTCCATCAGACACAGTTTATCACAGATCAGGGTAAAGAGCCAATCACAGCCGCTCTTTACCATGTGACCAGCTGTGTCCAATCTAAGCTGATCACAGGGTAACCAGTATTTGCTAGTTATCGGCAATCCTGTCCTCACGCTGACAGTCCGTAAGGAGAGAAGACCTGATAACAGTCCACACAGGGGGCATCTACACTGATAATCAGGACAGCCCCAAAAGTGCCCACCAGTGCTGCCAATCAGTGCCGCATATCAGTGCAGCCTCATCAGTGCTTCCTCATCAGTGCCCATCAGTGCCACCTATCACTGCCGCCTATCAGTGATACATATCAGTGCCCTTCAGGTCCACCTATCAGTGCAGCCTCATCAGTGCTTTCTCATCAGTGCCCATCATTGTAGCCTCATCAGTGCTTCCTCATCAGTGCCTATAAGTGATGCCTGTCAGTGTCACCTATTATTGCCGCCTATCAGTGATGCCTATCAGTGCCCATCAGTGCTGCATATCAGTGCAGCCTCATCAGTGCCCATCATTGCAGCCTCATTAGTGCCCATAAGTGATGCCTATCATTACCACCTATCAATGATGCCTATCAGTGCCCTTCAGTGCCACCTATCAGTTCCCATCAGTGCTGCATATCAGTGCAGCCTCATCAGTGCTTCCTCATCAGTGCCCATCAGTGATGCCTGTCAGTGCCACCTGTCATTGTTGCCTATCAGTCATGCCTATCAGTGCCCTTCAGGTCCACCTATCAGTGCCACATATCAGTGTAGCCTTATCAATGCTTCCTCATCAGTGTCCATCATTGTAGTCTCATCAGTGCTTCCTCATCAGTGCCCATCATCTCAGCCTCATCAGTGCTTCCTCATCAGTGCCCATCATCTCAGCCTCATCAGTGCTTCCTCATCCGTGACCATAAGTGATGCCTGTCAGTGCCACTTATCATTGCCGCCTATCTGTGATGCCTATCAGTACCCTTCAGTGCCACCTATCAGTTTCCATCATTGCTGGATATCAATGCAGCATATCAGTGCTTCCTCATCAGCGCCCATCAATGAAGGAGAAAAATTACTTATTTACACAATTCTATAACAGAAACTAAGAAAAGCAGTTTTGTTTTTTTAAAAAAAACTTTTCAGTCAGATTTCATTTGTTTAGCAAAAAAAATTAAAACCCCAGAGGTGATTAAATACCACCAAAAGAAAGCTCCATCTGTCTCAAAAAAATGATAAAAATGTCCTATGTGTACAGCGCTGTATGACCGCACAATTGTCATTCAAAATGTGACAGCGCTGACAGCTAAAAATTGGCCTGGGCAGGAAGGGGGGTGAAAATGCCCAGTAGGCAAGTGGTTAAGCAGAGGCCTTAGAGAATAAAATGGTGGGTGTCGAAATGGTTTATGTTACACGATATTTTTGCAAATATTTTGGAAAAAATACACTTTAATGAAGTTTACTGCACAAAAACACAATAAAATACCTAATGGTTTGATAAAATGTAAAAAGATGATGTTACACCGAGTAAAGAGATACCTAACATGTCACGCTTTCAGAAATTTTGAATTTCCGAATTTTCAAACTTCTGAATTTTCCAAAATTCAAAATTTCGGAAATTCAAAATTTCGGAAATTTGAGAATTCGGAAATTCGAAAATTTGAACATTTGGAAATCCGAAAATTAACATTTTCGGATTTCCAAATTTCCGAATTCCGAATTTTCGAAAAAAGCAAAAACAACGAATGAAACGAAAACGAACACATTTTTTGTCAGTGCACATGTCTACTACCACCCACCCAGATTTCTTGTACAGGACAGCCGAGAGTCGGGAGCTTGCTCCACCCCCCCCCCCAGTTAAAAATGTACCTTGGTAGATAAGGCGTTAATGCAGAGCTGCGGCCAAAAATATCAAGATGAAAAAGTATAAAAAATAAAGATAAAAAAGATTACAAAACATGAATAGACTATTAAAGCGGTTGTATACCGCTGGATTTTTTTTTTTCTTCCTGCAAGGTAAAGTCACAATGTGCTAGTATGCATCACATACAAGCACGTTATGTGAGATTCGAAAACGAAGCAGTTCCAGCGATGTCAGCGGTGCAGCCACCTCCATTTTCACCGTCTTGCTTCCCAGGTTCACGGACTCCGGCTCCATCAGAACACTGAGAGTGCATCAGGTGATTATAAGGAACCCAGGCCCTCCCATTCAGAATCAGTCCGCACAGGACATGGTGATACAAACAGCTTTTACTTCAGAAGGAATTGTTTGTTTCTCAATAAAAGTGGAGTTATTTTTTAACTCTAAAATATGATTGTGTCCATGCTGTCCATTGATTCCCCGACCCCGGGTGGGGAGGGCCGGAAGGTGTCTGACCTCTGCTGATTGGAGGGCCCCTCCCATGAAGTGCAGATTGAAGATGGAAAAGTTTCCTCTGCAGGAAGTTTGGGATCACTTTAGCTGACACTAGAACAACGGCCTTGATTGGCTGAGAGCAGCAGATGTCATAATATCCCAACAATGGAGCGTTCCTCCGCCTGAGATTACCTGACATAACAAGATCAGGAGGGTGGAGTCTGCTGGGCCCCTCCCACAGATCTGCTCTCTCTCCCTGTGCAGGGTGACTGGTCTTGTCTCCGCCCCCTCCTGTAGTTTTTTTTGTAATGGGTGGGGCCTGCATGATGTCACTGCTAATTTTACAAATGAATATCTGGGTTTGCAAAGGCACTTGGTGCACACAGATAGAACAGGCTCGGAGCAGAAGGGAACCTAGGGGTAGGGCCCACATGACTGGGGTGGCTGGGCAGGCTGAATGGTCAATTTTACAACTGCACATCACTGTCAGGAGTAATGCGAAGTTTCACCGCCGCAGTTCTCAATTCTGATCATGTCTTCTCCTCTGTTTTTTTACAGGTAAATGTCTCCTATCCATCTGTACGCTCTACTCTGCTGAACTGACATTACTGTAACATATTTGGTAAATGTCTTCTGCTGTCATATCTTTAAACTTCTATATTTAATGCTAGCTCTATTAACAACCCCACTACAATAGCAACATTACTGGTGATTGATTCTCAACCCCATTTGGCTTGAGGGATCAAGAGAGGTAATTCGCTTTATGACCCCAGCCTGTGTCTGGTCTGGTATTGGCCATCTTCTCTCCCATATTCAGGTGTCTCAAATCAGACCCTATAATGACCAATAGAGAAAAACATGCCTGCTCAGTCTCCCTATAAATGTAACCACTTCAATACCGGGCACTTAGACACCTTCCTGCCCAGACCAATTTTCAGCTTTCAGCGCTGTTGCAATTTGAATGACAATTGCGCGGTCATACAACACTGTACTCAAGCAAATTTTTTATCATTTTGTTCCCACAAATAGAGCTTTCTTTTGGTGGTATTTGATCACCTCTGCGGTTTTTATTTTTTGCGCAACAAATAAAAAAAGACAGAAAATTTTGGAAAAAAACAAGTTTTTCTTTGTTTCTGTTAAAATTTTTTGTAAATAAGTACGTGTTCTTCTTCAATGATGGGCACTGATATGGCTGCACTGATGGGCACCGATGAGGTGGCACCAATGAGGTGGCACTGACGGACACTGATGATGGGCACTGATAGGCGGCACTGATAGGTGGCACTGGTATGCGGCACTCATAGGTGGCACCGATGGGCACTTGTAGGTGGCATTGATGGGCACTTGTAGGTGGCATTGATGGGTGGCACGGATGGGCACTGAAGGGCACTGACAGGTGGCACCGATGGACATTGATGGGTGGCACTGATGACACTGATTGTTGGCACTGATGCCCCTAAGGTTGGCATTGCTGGGCATCACTGCAATATACTGGTGCCAATCAGCGGGGGCTGGCGCGGGCTCCTCCCCCAGAATGGCCGCGGCCACCACAGGAAGAAGCGCAGGTGACCCAGGTGATGGCGGTGATCCTGGAGCAGCTTCTGCAGGCCGGCAGAGGGCTCGGCAAGGGAGTCAGGAGACAGGGAGCCACGTGGTCCACTGGGCTCCTGCTGATGACGTCACGCCCGGGCACGCAGTCCTCTCTACCTTGCCGGTGTCCACTGCCGTGCAGAGGGACCAGCGATCAGAAGGTGAAGTGTTGGACTCGGATTCAGAGGGGCCCGTGGCGGCTGCGGTTCATATGGGACCTCTTTAGGTATCCAGAGGTGCGGCTGGTCGGTTGGTTTCCCCTGGGCAGCCTGGTAAGTTCTTTACATTTACCTTTGTCTGTACCTGTGAGTATGCTGTCTCTTTCTGCATCTGTGCCAGGGGGCCCGGGTGGTGTTTCTCCGGTGGTGCAAGTGGGGGGGGCCTGTTGCATCACCTGTCATGGCGGCCAGAGATGGGTGGGGGGCCCTGGTTAGCGGGCTGGGCTCTCTGGGAACTGGTGGGTTCGGGGGCCAGGGGACAGGGGGCAGCTTTCTTGCCCTACCTCATCTTTATGGCTCTTGTCTCCGGCTGCAGGGATATGGTAGGAAGGGGATCTGTTTCGGGGGCTCCTGGACCTGCTGTGTCACCGCTTTTGCTGCCGTCGTTGGTGCAGGTGGCTCCACAGCCATCTTCCAGGACTGGTGGGCCAGCCACAGTTCTCCCAGGGTCTTCGGGGGTCATCACAGGTGAGTACAGGTACGGTGGCCATTCCGAGGGTGTCGGCATCAGACGGGGTACGGCTGGTGGATGCTGCGCGTTGAGAAATTTATGTGTGCTATGAGGGCCCCTTGGGGTCTCATTTGAAAGCGGAGGTGAGGGAGAAGATCTGGAAAAGGGACTACATGGAGATCTTTTCGCTGTTACCGCTGGAGAAGTTTAACCTGGACAAAGTTAAACCCGATGAGAGCAAAAAGGAGGAAGAAGAGAAGCGGCGCTATAGACTTATACCGCGGAAGTTCACCAACTGGCTACAGGTGTTTAACATATTGGGAAGCGTCATAGGGGAGAAGGCACCAGAGAATTATTCAGCATTATTTTGCTATTTGGACTCCATCAGCGAGGCTCAGCGGGTCTATGGGGGCGTGGCTACGCTATGACGAGCAGTTCTGGCAGCGGAAGGCTGCGATGGGATCACAAAGACATTGGCTTGTGTATGAAACTCACTCCGTCCCCCTTTCCTGGTGGGGCCGGGGGTGCCCAAGCCTCATCACTATCGGCCACAAAGCGTAAGGGGTTCTGCTGGCAGTTTAATGAGGGCGCCTGCAGATTCGGGGGATCCTGCTGCTTCCGTCATGAGTGCTCTGGTTGCGGGGGTTCCCATGACTTGTCCAAATGCTTTAAAAAAAGGAAAGAAACCGGCCGACGCTGGAAAGAGGGACGACTCCAGTGAAGACGGAAAAAATGCCGCCGTACCTCAATGGGTATTCGAATAGGGCTGCTGCGAGGACTTTATGGTTGGGTTTTAAAGAGGGTTTTCCAATCCCGAGTTCATTGGCCAGCGTCCCTCCTGTTTTGGCTAACTTGAAATTGGCTTATGCTCATCTGTTCCGCCGGTGGGGGATCTGGTGGTTTCATCTTTTGGGGGTTGTCCCCAAGAGGGAACCGAATCAGTTCCATCTTATTCACCATCTTTCCCACCCAAAGGTCGGTCAATGATGTCTCCTATGCATCATTCGATGAGGTGGGGCGGTGGGTTCAGAAGTTTGCGAGGGGGTCTCTTATGGCCAAGACTGATATTGAATCAGCCTTACGCCTGTTGCCGGTCCACCCGGATAGTGTTCGCTTGCTAGGTTGCCGTTGGGAAGGGAATTACTTTGTTGACCGGTGCCTGCCGATGGGCTGCGCCATTTCCTGTTCCTATTTTGAGATGTTCAGTTCCTTTCTGGAATGGGTCATCAAGGACTTGTCAGGCCTGGGTTCCATTTTGCACTATCTGGACGATTTTTTGGTGTTAGGCCCCCCGGGGGATCGGTCTTGTCTCATTTTGATAGCCACTTTACGACATATTTTTCAAGTTTTTGGGGCTCCGTTGGCGCAGGGTAAGATGGAAGGGCCCAGTACTGTGTTGACATTTTTGGGAATCATCATTGATACCAACTTGATGGAGTGCTGGTTGCCGAGCGATCAGCTCGAGGACCTTCGGAGGACGGTGGCCGGGGTTGTTCGATGCTCCAAAGTGCACTTGCAAGAGTTGCAGTCCTTGTTGGGGAAACTCAATTTCGCGCATTGAATTATGCCCATGGGGCGAGTGTGCTGCCAGCACCTGGCATCTCCCACAGCGGGAGTTAAGGCATCGCATCATTTTGTTCATATTAGTCGGGAACACCGGGGACTTGTGGGTATGGGACATGTTTTTGGAACAGTACAACGGTAGGTCTTTCTGGTTGGGGCCTGCGGAATTGGATCTTTACATGGATGCGGCGGGGTCGGTGGGTTTCACAGCTTAATTTCAGGGTCAGCGGTGTGAGGAAAAATGGCCTGCGGAATTGTCAGGGTCTGATCTTATTCGTAACCTGACATTTTTGGAATTGTTTCCCATAGTGCTGGCCGTGGAGCTTTGGGGGTCAGAATTTAGGGACCGGCTTGTTCGATTCCACTGTGACAATCTGGAGGTGGTGCATTCCATTAACTCCTTGTCGGCCTCCTCCTTGCCTGTGGTCCGTTTGCTGCGCCATTTGGTGTTGTTGTATTTGCAATTGAATGTTTTTGTGTTTGCTGTTCATGTCCCGGGGGTGGAGAATGCGCTTTCTCGCCTACAGTGGGACAGATTCCGACAGTTGGCACCGGAGGCAGAGCAGCTTGGAGTCCTGTACCCCATCTCGTTTTGACACCATAACGGCATTGGTTCTTAAGTCAGTAGCGGATGCTACTTGGTGGACCTACGAGCGGGTTTGGCGTGAATGGCACGAGCTGGTAAGTAACGCTGGGGGTTGTTCTAGCGACGAGGATGTGTTGTATTTTCTAGGTAAGAACTGTGAGGAGGGGGTTTCTGTCGCTTTGGTTAACAGGAAGATGGCAGGCTTTGCCTTTTTGTTTAAATTGGGAGGTGTGGAGAATGTTACTAAGTCCTTTATGGTACGCATGGCCTTGAGGGGTTACAGGAAGGGTCGGGGCAGGCCAGATTCTCGACGACCTGTGTCGCTGGGTATGCTGGAAGTGTTGTCGGGGGTTCTGTCTGGGGTCTGTTTTTCCCCCTTTGAAGTACAATCGTTCAGGACGGCTTTTGTTTTGGCATTTTATGGGGCGTTACGGGTGGGCGAATTGGTTAGTCCTTCTAAGACGGTAGTTGGGGGGTTGGATTTGACGGACGTGTTGGTGCAGGGCGACACAGTTGAGCTGCTTATTCACAAATCAAAAACCGACCAGATGGGAAAAAGGGCTAGAGTGGAAATCGGCAGATTGGCGGGGCTTGGGGATATGCCCGGTCATTGTTGTCAGGGCTTGGTTGTTATTGCGGCCTGACGGGCCTGGTCCTTTCTTGGTCCACAAGGATGGGTCGGCATTATCAAGGTACCAGTTTGTGTCGGTGTTTAAAAAATGTCTGGCGGTTGGTCGTTGGGAATCTCACCGCTTTCGATTGTACGTACATCTGCATCTTCTTGAAGGTTGGGGGGTGGGTATCTGTTCATAGATTTGGGTCAGTGGCGTACAGGGTGGCATCTTCTGTCTGGTATTGTCTGGTTGGATGTTTCTTTGTCTGGTCCTATTGGGTCGGTGGATTAACTGTGGGGGTCTGTGTGAGTGGAGGGTGTGTACATGGTTTTTTGTTTTTTCTATGTTTCTTTATATTTTTCCGACCCGGTGTGCTTGATGTCGATCCTGGGCCACTCGTATGTCCACTGGGGGGCTAAGAGGGCATTGGTTAGGCCGGAAGGCAGGCAGTTGGGTTCCCCCGGGATGAGGCAGTGGTTCGGTGGATCAGGATCCCAGGGATTCTGTGGTCCCAGGTACTACCGGAAACTCAGCGGTACGCTAGGATGGACCGGCCTCCCGATGTGCTGTGGGTGGTAATGACCTCAGTATTAGGGCGTCCAGAGAACCCATTCGAGACATTAAGTGGGATATTCTCTGCTTGAGGTCGGCCTTTCCGGACACTGTCCTAGTCTGGTCAGATATCATTGGCAGGGCAGCGTGGAGGGGGGGGGGCACGGTCTGTAGATCGTATCAACAAGACCAGGATTAAGGTCAATAAAGCGGTGGCAAAATTTGTTGCCCGTAATGGGGGGGGTAGTTGTTCGCTATGGGGAGCTGGAGGGAGACAATGGCCTTTATATGAGGGGGGACACTTGTCGGCGGTGGGCATAGACATGTGGTTTTTGGGTTTCCTTAGCGAGCCTTGAGGCTGTGGCGGTCCGCCCACCCGTGAGGTTTCACTGGTGGGCGTTTGTGGCAGGGGTCCCGGGTTGTTGAAGGTCGGAATGTTGGAAGGTATACAGTATGTGGTGTGGAACGGGTTGGGCCTCTCTCGGTATGGGTACCTTCCCTATGGGCTATCGGTCATCGGGCAAGAAATTGGTAATAGTTTGTCCCTGAGCTGGTAGAATCGCGGCTAGGGGCCAGGATGCCAAGGTGGTGGCGGTACAGCCGATGCGATAGAAAACCTTCCTTCATGAACCTTAGACATAGCAGTCCGTTTAAGCTGGGTACAAAAAGTTGGGTTTTATAAAATGGAATTTATTTTATATATAAAATTTTGTTATGGTTGTTAATAAAGGGGCCACTACGGCCATTTAAAACCCAGATGGTGTCGCGTATTCCTTTTCTAAGGTTTATTGGGCAACCTAGAGGGTTGGTATCAGGAGTGGGGGCAGACGATACATTTCTATCCTTTGGTATTGAGGAATATATATGTAAATTTAATTTTTTGTCTCCGGAGTTCAGCTTGAAGGTTCAGTTGGATCTGAAGTGAATTTCGTGCCCCGGATAATATCGCTGTTCATCCAGATAACTCTTTGTTTCTTTCCTTTCATACATCCCTTTTATGTGATCAGCTCCCCGCAGGATTAATATCATCACAAATCTGTTTTTCTCTATTTTGCAGCTCTTCAGTCGGAAGATTTGTCGCTGACCCCGCAGCGGATTGCTTTGTCCCGATAGTGCTGCGAAAATGCGCCACCGTCATTTCCCGGCACTCGGCGCCTTTCAGAGCCGGCTAATGAAATGAGCGACGCATTAAGTCGCTCTGTAATCACAGGAAGAAAAATGAGCAATTACTGCGCTCACATAAGGTGTGCCCATCACTCACCCCCTCCCCCTCCCCCTCCTCTTCACCGTCTGCTACCTTCTAAATTTCTTCTATTTTGGTGAAAAAATGTCCCTGTCACTCCGATATGTATGCCGAGTCAAGAGTCACCAGGAACTAATGATGATAGAGAAAATAAAGGAGAAGGGTGTAAGTTATCTTATTCTGAAAATGCTGTTTGCCTGGCTGTTTTCTCCTGTATATGCCTACAGACCCAGAACAAGCATGTTGCAAGTGAAAGTCAGAAAAAAAAAGGATTCCTAATCTCTATACCTTTTCCAGGACAACAGCTTTGATTATAACTAAAGACAAAGCACCAGGCAACTTTCGAGGCCATCAATGGCAACCTACCGACATCTTCCACAGCAGGATTACTTGGAAGCCGCGAGAGAATGATGTCAGTTTAAATGTTTTGTGCTGGAGGCCAAAAAAAATATTTGTCTTCTGGTCAGCAGTGTCCTTTGAAATGAATTGGATCAAACTGAACCTTGCCAGCTTCTGTCCTGTAGATACAGAGACAGCCCATTCAGGTAAACAATCCTGTATAATACTAACGATCAGTCCACTTGTTGGATTATGAAACACTAGGGCTGTATATATGTAGCAGAATCTCTGACCTCTTCCAGTCTAATGAGAACCTTCAAGGCCAAAGACATCCTCCGTGGTGGGTTGTGAGGCATAGTGGGTGCAAAGGTGGTAAAAGTCATTGGACGCCAGACACTTCTTGGATGTAAAAGAGGTTTTGTTTCTTTGACAGTCCTTTTTATATTTTGCAAGGGAAAGAGGATTAGGGCCAGGACTATGGTTGCCACCTCATCCCTTTAAACCCGAACACATATTAATTACACAGGTTCTGTGTCTGATTAAGGTGGTAATTAAACTCACTTGGTGCCTTATCTGCATTTAATTAGCCTCAGAACCTGTGTAATTCAAAGGTGTTCGGGTTTAAAGGGATGGAGGTGGCAACTCTAGCCAGGACACCCTTAGATAGTTGCAATTTCAAATAGCAGACTCTGAGACTTCAATAGGAGGACAGCCCTACAGGGAAAGGTCCCAGCAAGGTGCCACTTCTGCACGTGCAGGATTGCTGTCTCCTATGGCAACAGTACTTAATCCTAACTCAAAGTAACAGTTCTCTCAGCTGTACTACAACTTCTCCTTGTAGTTCTTCAGTAGACATGTGCACTGACAAAAAAGGTGTTCATTTTCGTTTCATTTGGTTTTGTTTGCTTTTTTCGGAAATTCGAAAATTCAGAATTTACGAATTTTGAATTTCGAAATTCTCGTAAATTCAAAAATCCGAAAATTCAAAAATCTGAAAAAAAAAGAAAATCAGTAAAATTCGAAATAATAACTACCGTATTTATCGGCGTATAACACGCACTTTTTTCCCTTTAAAATCAGGGGGAAATCGCAGGTGCGTGTTATACGCCGATCCCCTGCGACCCTGAGCTGACAGATCTAAAAAAAAATCGCCGACCGCGATTTGAAAATGGCGCCACCGGCGCCGAAATACACAGTGCCGGTCCTCGGCTCTTCTCGGCCACTTTCGGCTTCACTCGAGCGCCGCCCGAACCTAGCCGAGTGTACTCGGCTAGGTTCGGATAGCTCCGCTCACAGTCACGCCCATCCCGGGCGGGACTACGAGTGGAGCCGAAAGTGAACGAGAGCCGCCGAGAAGAGCCGAGGACCGGCTCTGTGTATTTCGGCGCCGGCGGCGCCATTTTCAAATCGCGGTCGGCGATTTTGAAGCTCAGGATCGCAGGGGATCAAACTGCGAGCTGCACGGCTGCACTGGGGCAAGGCTGCACTGGGATAAGGCTGCAATGGACACTGGGGAAGGCTGCACTGACAAGGCTGCACTGACATGGCTGCACTGACATGGTTGCACTGGGGCAAGGCTGCAATGATGGGCATTTAAATGTAAGTTTTTTTCCCTTCAACTTCCCTCCTAAAAGTTTTTTTTCCCTTAAAATTCCCTCCTAAATTGGGGTGCGTGTTATACGCCGATAAATACGGTAACTATTAAATTAAAGGTATTGGAATTTCCTTTTAAATTTGGCTGTTCGGCATTCATTATTTCAGATAATTCGTAACTTCGGATAAATTCGTACTCGTTACGTTCACTAACAGCCAAATTTGAAAGGAAATTCCAATACCTATCATTTAATATTTACTATTAGTTAGTTATTATTTCAGATTTTCGAATTTTCAGATTTTCATTCTTTTGAATTCTCAGATTTGTATTCTTATTCTTGAATTTTCAAATTTCCGAATTTCGAATTTCCGAAATTTCGAATTTCCGGAAATATCGGAATTAACGAATTTGTTAAAATTCGTTAAAAAACTAATTCGGAAACAATCAAATTGCACATGTCTACTCTACAGCCCCTTTGAGCTCCTGGTCTCTCACTGGACCCTCTGAGCTCCTCAAGGCTTTTGCGGTGGTATCTCCCTCAAGCGTCACCCACACTTCCCTGCTGGGTCCCTAGCTTGGCACTTCGGATACCTCTAAGCTTCACCCCTGCTGACCGGCTCGGTCCCTAGCTTGGCAAACAAGGCTGCTCTGCAAGCGTCACCTCTGTTGGTTGGATCCCTGACTTGATCACCTCCTGAAGTTTCCCGATTCTCCACCGTGCCCGTTCGGTGAGAATGTTGCTCCCGTTCTTGCTTCTGTTACTCACTGTGGTCCCTGATAAAGGCGATTGGTCCCTTTGTGGTGACAGCTTCCCTTCTACCTCCAACCACTGACAGGTTCTCCGGCCAGCAGAACTGTCACTTTTGGTTGGACTGCAGTCCCAACCCTGCGCTGCTCTCTTATTCTGGATAGGCCCTCAGACAGCCTAGCAGCCTGATGCCCCCAGGATAGGCCCAATCTCCAGCCTAGCAGCCCGGGGAAGACGACACACATCCACCCAGAGCGCACCAGAACCTGGATCACCTGACTCCACCCGAATATATAGGCTCTCCCAGCAGGCCAAGGTATTCAACAAAATCACTGCCCATTGGCTGAGATACCCCACATACCCATAACCTGATCTTGAGTTGTCCTTCTCAATCTAATACCTCCAAGTGCCCGGCCACCTAGTGGTAGAAGAGGAAAGTAAAACCAGGCCAAACTTAGGGAGAAGTCAATGGATCTCTAGTAATTAACTACAGTAACTACTCCTGACAAGGAATTTGGCGACGTGCCCCCTGACTAAACCCCAGGGCGCTACATATATATAATATATTGCATTTCCATTTGTCAGGAAATCTGTATATACAGTGGGGGGAAAATAATGATTGGATCCCCTGCAGATTGTGTAAGTTTTGCCCACTTACAAAGAAATGAATATAATTTTTTATCATAGGTGTATTTTATATGATAGAGACAGAATATCAACCAAAAATCCAGGAAAACACACATGATACAAATGTTTTAAATGGAGGTGCAGTTCAGTGAGTAAAATAAGCATTTGATCCCCAAGCAAAACGTATCTTAGTAGTTGGTGGAGAAACTCTTGTTGGCAAGCACAGAGGTCAGACGTTTCTTGTAGTTGGTGACCAGGTTGGCACACATCTTTACAGATCTTCTCTAAATCCTTAAGGTCTCTTGGCTGTCGCTTGGCAACTCAAAGTTTCAGTTCCCTCCATAAATGTTCTATAGGATTAAGGTCTGGAGACTGGCTAGGCCACTCCATGACCTTAATGTGCTTCTTCTTGAGCCACTCCTTTGTTGCCTTGGCGGAATGTTTTGGGTCATTGTCATGCTGGAAGACCCATTCGTCATACTGTGGACCCATCCAGTGTTCTGGCTGAGGGAAGAAGGTTCTCATCCAAGATTTTACAATACATGGCCCCGTCCATTGGCCCCTCAATGCGGCAAAGTCGGCCTGTACCTTTAGTGGAGAAACAGCCCTGAAGCATAATGTTTCCACCTCTGTGCTTGACTGTAGGGGTGGTGTTCTTAGGATATAAACAAGGCCATAGGTGTGCGCAGCCTAATGCATTAGGGTGTGCACCCTTAAGCTCAAACATGCATGTGTATGTATCTACATATATAAGACTCCGGCACATTGATCTCCCTGCTGGCACGGTGAAAGAGAAAAGGATTAACAGTTCTCTTATGGCAGAGTCGGTAAGAGGGAGATCTTTCCCATGTTCCTGTTGCTACACAGAACGATAACACTAATGCGCATGGGGGGGATTAGGGTGTGCCTGGGCACACCCTGCACACCCTGTGCGCACGCCTATGAACAAGGCCAAGGATAAATCCAAGGAAAGATTCAAGCTTACTCACTGACCAGCCCGCTGACCACCAAATCAACCTATTCAACAGTATGTGTTAAAACAGGGGTTTAGTCTGCACACATTTGCAAATACATGCGTAAGCCACCGAGCCTCGCCACGGCACCCTGGTATCTGTGGTCCTATCACTAGCTTATGAGTGACTCCACAATGGAAGCACATGCATTCTGATGGATAGGTGGAGGGCAGGTGGACTGAAGGGAGCCCGCCACTTCTTAAAGGTACAGGGGCACACTGAACACCCAGCAAATCGCACAATGGCTGCAAAGGTGTCAGTGCGTTGCCTGACCAATACAACAGTAATCTTAATACAAAAAGTGTCCACCACCCCCACCTATAACTGGCCATTGCAGCAAGTTGCATTGGAAGGCCACATATGATATAAACAAGGCCAAGGGTCATAGTCAGCATTTTTCTTCCTCCAAACACGGCGAGTCGAGTTTATGCCAAAGAGCTCAATTTTGGTCTCATCTGACCACAGTACTTTCTCCCAATCCTTCTCTGAATCATTTAGATGTTCATTGGCAAACTTCATATGGGCTGCACATGTGAGGAGGAAGGTCCTTTCTTGAGGAGGGGGACCTTGCGGGTGCTGCAGGATTTCAATCCATGGCGGTGTATTGTGTTACCAATGGTTTGTTTGGTGATTGTGGTCCCAACTGCCTTGAGATTATTCACAAGCTCCTCCCGTGTAGTCCTGGGCTGATCCCTCACTTTTCTCATGACCATCCTCACCCCATGAGGGGAAATCTTGCATGGAGCTCCAGACCGAGGGCGACTGATGGTTATTTTGTATTTCTTCCATTTGCGAATAATCGCTACAACAGAACAAGGGTGCGCACACCCCTTCAGGCAAAAAACTGACACACTCGACCCAAGGTGCTCATCACCGTAGGCAATATCAAGAAGAGAAGAAAAGATTGATCGCACACTTATATCCAAATGATGCTGTAGAAATTTCTTTATTGTCATGAGCCAGGCAAAATTGCAATGATGATCAGTTGACGCGTTTCACATGAAAAGAACCGTTCTTGTTCACAACAATTGAAATGCTCACAATACAAGCTATTTAAAGACGTATATCAAATGAAACACCTTACACAAAACACCTGTAATTAAAGAGCAATCAACACAAAACTTCACCGACATAAAAACATTTCTTGAATGCTAAAACATCTGATCATAAAATGGTCAAAACAAGAAATAGATCATGTAAACATTAAGAACAAAAATGGAAAAATGAGCGAAAAAACACACATACACACACTCCAAAGACATGCTGGGAGGTTAATTGGATCCTGTCTAAATTGTCCCTAGTATGTATGAATGTGAGTTAAGGACCTTAGAGTGTGAGCTCCTTGAGGGTAGGGACTGATGTGAATGTACAATGTATATGTAAAAGCGCTGCGTAAATTGACAGCGCTATATAAGTAACTGAAATAAATAAAATAAATAAATAAATATATCACTATGTAACAGATTAAGTCTAATTGTGTGATTTAATGCTTTTTATTAAAGACTTCTTAAAAAACTGTTCAAGGATAAGAGGAAATAATGAAATGCTAAACCATATACATGATGGAAAGGATGCGCATACACATGAAAATCAACCATGTCCACACCCATATAAATCATGTGGAGGCAAAGTATTGTGTATATATAAACGCATTTACATCGCAAATATTCCACACAAAACCACCCTAGAAAGCATCCAATGTTTATCGAATTTACCTTTCTATTAAGATCATTTATGGAATCAAAGGGAGTGTTCTCAACACTCAACTAGAGGACAAAGAGAAAAAAAAATGAAAAACACTCAAAATCACTCGCACAATCAAAAAGGAATAAAAAAATAAATAAATATTCGCTCCAACACTTGTCTCCTTCTCACCAAGCTTCTTGCTGATGGTCTTGTAGCCCATTCCAGCCTTGTGCAGGTCTCCAATCTTCTCCCCGACGTCCTCTGACAGATCTTTGCTCTTCCCCATGATGGTGAGGATTGGATGGAAGAGATTCTGTGGACAGGTGTCTTTTATACACATAACGAGTTGTCGTTAGGAGAACCTTCTTACATTGACAGGACTAATCTGTGGACCACATGAGCACCTACTGGAGCCAGTCTGTGGGGGGCAGAATTATTGTTGGTTGGTAGGGGATCAAATACTTATGCTGGCCATACACTATACAGAAAATCGGCCGAACCCATTTTCGAAAAACGAACGTGCGACCGTGACCGCAAACGATCGTGCCATCATATAATGACCGATAAATTGTTCAGTGGACATGAATAAATAATTTTTTGTTCGTTTTTTTACATATACCTAGTGCAGAAAGTTCGGACGGGAAACACATTAACCTTGCAATTTATCGTACGTTCGGCAGAAATTTACCAAACTTCCCGTTCGTTTTTTTACCACATAAACGTCACAAAGATTATCGATTTGTGCCCATTAACTTGCCGAAAAACGAACGAAGTGTCTATACGAACGATTTTTCGGCCGATTTTTCGTATAGTGTATGGCCAGCATTAGTTTACTCACTGAACTGCAACTCCATTTATAACATTTGTATTATGTTTTTTTTCTGGATTTTTGGTTGATATTCTGTCTCTATCATATAAAATACACCTATGATAGAAATGATAGACCCTTCATTTCTTTGTAAGTGGGCAAACTTACACAATCAATCTGCAGAGGATCAAATCATTATCCCCCCCCCCCCCCCACTGTACATTTGTTCTGTGTTAACTGGGCAAAAGTGAAAGTTCTTTAACCACTTGCCTACCGGGCACGAACACCCCCTTCCTGCCCAGGCCATTTTTCAGCTTTCAGCGCTGTCGCCCTTTGAATGACTATTGCGCGGTCATACTACACTGTACCCAAACAATTTTTTTTATCATTTTCTTCACACAAATAGAGCTTTCTTTTGCTGGTATGTAATCACTGCTGGGTTTTTTATTTTTTACAAAAAAAAAAAAAGACCATAAATTTTGAAAAAAATTGTTTTTCTACTTTTTTTCTGTCAGTAAATGTTGTAACTAAGTAATTTTTTGCCTTCACTGATGTGCGCTGATGAGGCGGCACTGATGGGCACTGATAGGCTGAACTGGTGGGCACTGATGAGGCGGCACTTATGGGCACTGATGAGGTGGCACTAATATGCCACACTTATGGGCACTGATATGTGGCATTGATGAGCACTGATAGGTGGCACTGATGGGCACTAATAGGTGGCACTGGTGGGCACTGATAGGCGGCAGTGGCGGGCACTGAGAGGCGGCACTGGTGGGCACAGATAGGCGGCATGAATAGGCTGTACAGATGGGCACTGATGGGCGACACTGATGGCCATTGATGGACAACAGTGATGGGCAATGATGGGCAGCACTGATAGGCGGCACTAATTGCCAGCACTGACTGGCATGGCTAATGGGCACTGATTTGTGGCACTTGTGGGCAGTGTGGGCACTGATTGCTGCCACTGGTGGGCTCTGATCACTGGCATTGGTGGGCATGGCATTTTATTTAATTGTGGCACTTCATTTATATCTTGTAATCAGGGCACTGATGATCAGTGCCCTGATTACTTCCCTAGCTGTCCCCCTGTGAGGAGATGCCGCTGATCAGCTCTCCTCTCCTCACACTCTGTCAGTGTGAGGCGAGGAGAGCCGATTTCCGGCATCTCCGTGTTTACATGTGACCGGCTGTGATTGGACACAGCCGATCACATGGTTAAAGAGCCGCGGACGTGGCTCTTTACACAGATCGGCGTCGCACCGTGTCCTAGCAACACAGTGCGGCCACGATCGGCGCGCGAGAGTGGCCATTCTGTGCCGCCGTCATATGATGGCGGCCCAGAACAAGAGCTGCACCGCCCCGCCGTCATATGACGGTGGGCGGGCGGAAACTGGTTAAGCTATTTTCTCTTCTGAATGAATGTTCTTTTAATATGGGCAGTAGTAAAATACCACATGTGGCCATGAGATGGAGCTGAGGAACATAGGGAATATGTCCTTGCAACAAGGAATACAATGTAACAATTCTAGGGAATGCAACAGGAAATTAGTAAATAAATGAAACCATTTGTTACATTTATTTGCTAATTCCCTCTAGCGTTCTGTGGAATTGTTACATTGTATCCCTTGTTACAAGGACATATTCCCTATGTTCCTCAGCTCCATCTAGAGGCCATAATGCCGTATTTTACTACTGTCCATTATAAAAGATTTGAAGTGTTTTATAAGTCCTAGTAAATTGGCTACCTGTGGAGGGATAGGCTGTTCTATGCAAATTGGTTGAAAACAAATGTTTTTTAAGCTACTTTCTGTTCCAAACGAATAATCTTTTATTATGAGCAATAGTAAAATACCACATTTTGGCCACTAGATGGAGCTGAGGAGTGGAGAAAATATATCTTTGTAAAACACAGATACAATGTAACAATTCTAGGGAACACTAGAGGGAATTAGCAACCACCGGTTACAATTATTTGCTAATTCCCTCTAGTGTTCTCTAGACATATTACAGTGTATCCCTTGGTACAAAGAAGAATGTATTTCCTATGCTCTTCAGTCTCCATCTACTGCCCATAATAAAAGAACATTTATTCAGAAGAAAAAATAGCCTAAAGAACATTCGTTTTTACTCAATTGGAATGCTCATGATGAATTAATGGATGAATGGCTGTGCAAATTTTTTATAAAATGATCCTTAGATTTACCATCTTTCCACATGTGCAGTGAACTTATCTCACCAAAGACGGAACGCCCAGTGCAGTAAATATAAGGATATTTCAGAGGATGCCAACGTTCATGCCATAATCTATTTCAGGGGTAGGCAACCCCCCGCCACTGGTGCTTCAAGCGGCATGCGAAGCCTCTTTTGACGGCACTCGACTCCCTCCCCATCAGCAGAGCAGCGCAGGGAAGTGTCGGTGAGACACTAATGCATTCCAATCTCCGAATTCCCCACACCTCACCTGCACTGAGGGGGAGGCACTGCGTCCCCACACATTGTAAAAGATGGGAAACATTGTTTGGTTCTCTAACTTTGCTGTAGCAGCGATTGTCAGATTTTGTGATGGGGAAGAGATTGAGTGCAATTCTGCTGGAGGGGTGTCCCTGTTTCAAGGAGGGGGAGGACTGTCATTAGCCACTGCTAAAGCCAATCAAAGTTCTGCTAGCCCCGCCCACCATCTGGAGGAAGATGAATGGCTTGGTTGCCACTACCAATCTCAGAAAGAGGGGATTCACTGTAAATGAAAAACCCCAATCAGGTGACAGTTTGTGGAATTACTGTTGAGCTTTTGGGAACTTTGTTGAAATTATTCCTGAACCTTTGCGTCACTTACTACTGATCCCCATCACTCTGTGTCCCTTTAAGCCACAGCCAGTATTCAGCGCAATGAAAATCACACCCAACCACTTTTTCTCAGCTGCGGGGGCCCAAATTATGATCCCGCACACAGGCCCACTGCTTTCAGAAAATCCCCCTGACCTGAGCTAATCATTGCGCATCCATTCCATAAACTTGTATGTGAAATCACATACATCACATACATCCCATACATCACATACATCCCATACATCACATACATCCCATACATCACATACATCCCATACATCTCATACATCCCATACATCTCATACATCCCATACATCTCATACATTACATACATCACATACATCCCATACATTACATACATCCCATACATCCCATACATCCCATACATCACATACATCCCATACATCCCATACATCTCATACATTACATACATCCCATACATCCCATATAACCCATACATCTCATACAAGCACGTGGGCTGGATGTGAGCGGTGGATCAGCTGGATGAGTGTGCCAGGACAGGTAGAGGTGTCTCATCTTCCTTTCACCACTCTGCATATCACACATATCATAGATGAGAAGAGGGTACAGCAGTGGAGCAGATGAGCAGGAGGGTAAAGCGGTGGGGAAAATGACCAGACAGCAGTGGGGCAGATCCTCAGGGAGGTACAGCGGTGGAAGAGGGTTTGGGGGGGAGAAGGGGGTTTAGCAGTGGGACAGAAGAGCAGGGGGGTTCAGTGTTGGGTCAGATGTGCAGGGGGTTACAGTGTTGGGTCAGATGAGCAGGGGGGTTCAGTGTTGGGACAGAAGAGCAGGGGGTTCAGTGTTGGGACAGAAGAGCAGGGGGTTCAGTGTTGGGCCAGATGAGCAGGGGGTTCAGTGTTGGGCCAGATGAGCAGGGGGGTTCAGTGTTGGGTCAGATGTGCAGGGGGGTCAGTGTTGGGTCAGATGAGCAGGGGGTTCAGTGTTGGGCCAGATGAGCAGGGGGTAGAGCAGTGGGGCAGATGTAAAAGGAGGTGTATTGGTGGGGCAGATGAGCAGGGGGTTACAGTGGTGGGGCAGGAGAGCAGGGAGGTACAGAGGTGGGGCAGGAGCGCAGGGAGGTACAGAGGTGAGACAGATGTGCAGGAGGTACATTTTTGGGAAGACGAGAAAGCAGGTTACAGTGGTGCAGCAGATGAGCAGATGGGTTCAGTGTTAGGACAGATGAGAAGGTGATTCATTGGTGAGACAGAAGAGCATGGGGGTACGGTGGTGAAGCAGATGTGCAGGGAGGTACAGTGGTGGGGCAGATTAGAAAAGGGGTACATGGATGGGGCAGATGAGCAGGGGGGTTACAGTGATGGGACAGAAGAGCAAGGGGGCACAATAATGGGGCAGATGTGCAGGAGGTACAGTGGTGGGAGGGATGTGAAGGGGGTTCAGCAGTGGGACAGAAAAGCAGGGGGGTACAGTGATGGGACAGATGAGCAGGGGGGTTCAGTGTTGGGGCAGAGGAGAAAGGAGGTACATTGGTGTGACAGATGATAGATAATTTCTCACTACTAAAGTAGTTTACAGCATTTACTTTATAAAAAATAATTTTCGTGATCGGGAGTGACGTTCACATTTTTTTGTTATGAAATCGCCACGCTAAATTTCTTTGAAAACATTTTTCGGGCACACTGTGCTCAAAAGTTTGCCTACCCCTGATCTATTTGTTATTTCCCTCTAGTGTTCTCTAGGATAGTTACATTGTATCTCTTGTTACAAAGACGTATGTTTTTTATGCTTCTCAGCTCCATCTAGTGGCCATAATGCTTTATTTTTATTTTTTTTTTACTAATAATAAAAGAACATTTATTCAGAAGAGAAAATAGCCTGGAGTACATTCATTTTTCCCCATTCTCACGGAACGAATGTAAATGCAGATTAAATGGTTATGCAGATTTTATATAAAAGAACGCCTAGGTCTCTTGTCCTTCTGCTTGTGAAGCATTCTTATCTCAGCAAAAATAAAACGCACAATGCAGTAAATATAAGTACAGTGCAGGGGATGCCAAGTTTCACGCAGTAAGCTGCTCATAATTTGACCCCAAAACAGAATTCTGGGAGAGGGATTCGGCCAGTGAGGGGGTCCTGGGGATTGAGGGTTCTAGGTTACCTTGTCTACAAACAGTTGCCATGGTTGCGAAGAAGAGAAATTTGAAATATTTTTCGAGTTCTAGTAAATTGATTGCCTGCGAAAGGGCATCTTTAATGACATTAAATTACAGATCTTCTCCAGACACCATGTTACTTTTCATAATGCTACTTTTCTTTTTATCAAAAGGGGTTTTCTTTCATTAGGAAGAATTACAGGCGAGTTCATATTTATAAGATGTTCTACATGGAAGTGGGAGTTCTGATGGGGACATTAATGTAATGGGAACAAAATATTACAGCGCAAACATGCAAAAAATTACATTTAACACCTGCAAGGCTATTTAAAATACCTGAACATTTACAAAAAATATGGGGATTTGGTCACAGTCACACCATATTGCTATATGTTGCTTTAGCCCACTTACTGCGACAAAGTACCCCATTATTATTTTTATTATTATACAGGATTTATAAAGCGCCAACAGTTTGCGCAGCGCTTTACAACATGAGGGCAGACATTACATTTACGTTACAATTTGGTACAAGAGGAATCAGAGGGCCTGGCTCGTTAGAGCTTACAATCTAAAAAGGAAGGCTCAATTGATACTAAAGGTAATAGCTGTGGGGGGGATGAGCTGATGGAGGAAGTAAAACAGAGTTAGTTAGAAGCAGTTAGTTAGAGGCTCCTTTGAAAAGAAGGGTTTTCAGGGATCGCCTAAAGATGGACAGATTAGGGGACAGGCTGACAGATTGGGGTGGGGAGTTCCAAAGGATGGGAGAAGCTCTGGAGAAATCCTGGAGGTGATCGTGGGAGGAGGTGACAAGGGAGCTAGAGAGCAGGAGGTCTTGGGATGACCGAAGAGAGCGGCTTGGTTGGTATTTTGGGACTAGGTTAGTGATGTGGCTCGGGGGGCAGAGTTGTGGACGGCTTTGTAAATTATTGTTAGTACTTTGAATTTTATTTGTTGGGTGAGTGGAAGCCAGTGGAGGGATTGGCAGAGAGGGGTGGAGGACACTGAACGGTTGGTAAGGTGGATGAGTCTTGCAGCAGCATTCATGATAGACTGAAGGGAGGATAGTCTATGTAAAGGTAATCCAATGAGGAGGGAGTTGCAGTAATCGAGGTGAGAGATAACCAGGGAGTGAATTAGAAGCTTTGTGGTGTCATTAGGGGCGTATTCTGGAGATGTTGCGGAGGATAAGGCGGCATGATTTGGACGGGGATTGTATGTGGGCCTGAAAGGACAGTTCAGAGTCTAAGGTCACCCGTAGCACCCTGGCATGTGGGGACGGACTGATAGATGTGCCATTGATCTTGACAGAAGTCAGGGGAAGGGGCACGTGGGGGAGGAAATATTAAGAGCTCAGTTTTAGATTCAGTTTGAGGAAGGGGTGTGACATCCAGGCTGATATGTCTGTTAGTAGATCAGTGATGTGTGAGGAAACTGATGGGGTGAGCTGAGGGGTAGAGAAATAGATTTGGGTGTCATCAGCATATAAAATGGTAGTGAAAGCCATAGGAGGCTATCAGCTGACCCAGAGGGGGCGTGTAGATCGAGAATAGTAGAAGGTCCAAGGACAGAACCTTGGGGGACCCCCAACGGTAGGAGAAGTTGGAGAAGAGGAAGTGGAGTTGTAAGTGACACTGAAGGTGCGGTGAGATAGGTAAGATTCGAACCAAAGGAGAGAGCGCAGCCATGGAGACCAAGCAAATTGAGTTTTTTGAGGAGGAGGGGGTGGTCAGCTGTATCAAAGGCAGCGGAAAGGTCCAAGAGTAAGAGTACGGAATAATGACCGTTGGTTTTGGCTGTTAGTAAGTCGTTTGTGAGTTTTAGGAGAGCAGTTTCTGTGGAGTGCTGTGGGCGAAATCCAGACTGAAGGGGATCAAGAAGGTTATTCACAATGAGGTGGTCACTCAGTCGGTTGTAGACTAAACGTTCAAGGGGTTTGGAGGCAAAAGGGAGTAAAGAGATGGGCCTTAGGTTGTTAAGATTGGTGGGGTCTAGTGAGGCCTTTTTTGGTATGGGAGTGACTAGCGCATGTTTTATAGGGTTGGGGAAGATGCCAATGGAGAGTGAGAGGTTAAAGATATGAGTTAAGGAGTTATTAGTGGGTCCTACACTATCCATAGAATGGAAGATCCTGCTTCTCTGAACCATGGGAGACATACACTCCTCTATATCGGAGAACTAAAGGACTCCTCCTATGACACACGTGAACACTAATGAGAGGCAATGATGAGGGAGTGGGGTGCTCCTGCCCAAAAGGATCAGAATCCATACAATAGACAACTAAAAGGAAGAAGGAGATTAAAAAAGAAAAAAAAATGAAAAAAAATGTTTGAATAAGCATATTGTGGCAGTCCATAAATTGTGAAATACGATGGTAAATCCCTACTTAAAAGGAGATACCATCAAAAAATGTCCTATAGAGAAATGGCCTACAGTGAAGTGAGTCTTGATATAATGATTCTTGTGTGCATAAAACAACACCAGTGACAGCGAACCTCCACCGCAAGGAATACACGCTTACCAAAAGGCAAGCGATAGCAAGCCTATAAGCTGGGAATCAATATCCTGACATCAGACCAGAGCCAGCGGTGGGTTGCTTGATGGCAATGAGGGCATTCCGGAGGATGTAGGCTCAAAGAATGGACCAGCGATCCATATTCGGGGGACATAAAAAGAGACTCTCCATAGTGTGAATCCATTAAATCAATTTATTGAAAAAAGATGTATTGCACTTACATAAAAACAGGATTGAAAACGCTCAATAAGAAGATGCCGGCCGGCTCGCAGACACCCGTCCACCAATACACGATAGACCGCGATGACGTCAGCACGCCTCCCACCCAACGTACTTTTCGTCAAAGATCTGAGATTTTTACCCTGACTGCAACATTATAGCGAACACATTGGACACTTTGACACATTTTTGGGACCATTGGCATTTATACAGCGATCAGTGCTATAAAAATGCACTGATTACTGTAAAAATGTCACTGGCAGGGAAGGGGTAAACACTAGGGGGCGATCAAGGGGTTAACTGTGTCCCCTGGCTGTGTATTCTAAATGTGGGGGGAGGGTAACGACTAGAGAAAATAACAGATCGTGGTTCCTACCTATTAGGAACTCACAATCTGTCTCTCCTCACAGAACAGAACAGGAATTTATGTGTTTACACTCACACGTCCCCGTTCTGCCTCTTGTGCCCGCGATCGCTCATGGCCGCCGGTCATCGCGACCGTCGGCCACGAGCATCGGCACCCGTGCAGTGCAGCGGGCGTGCACGCGCCTGCTATCCCGCTTGAAGGAGCCGACGTACAGCTACGACGGCTCGCGGGATGGTGCCGTCCTGCCACAATATAATGACTGCGACTGGTCGGCAAGCGGTTAATGCATCTTTTAGGGTGTGCCCCCCAAATTTTTCATTTTGTTCTGTTTTATGGTCTTATGGCTGCACCATCTTTGATGCATCTTTTAGGGTGTGCCCCCCAAATATTTTGTTTAATGTAATGGGGACACTGGGAAAAGGAGCGACTCAGATAGGAGGGACACTAATATAATGGGGACTCTGATGGGGATCCTGATGTAAGTGAGAGTTCTGATTGGGACACTGATGTAAGGGGTGACTAATGTAAAGGGGCACTCTGATAGGGACACTGACATAAGGGGTGACTCTGATGGGGACACTAATGTAAGGGGAGGGGGGGCTCTGTTGGAAACACTAATATAAAGGGCACTCTGATGGGGACACTGATGTAAGGGGTACTCTGATGGGGACACTGATGTAAGGGGGTACTCTGATGGGGACACTGATGTAAGGGGGTACTCTGATGGGGACACTGATGTAAGGGGGTACTCTGATGGGGACACTGATGTAAGGGGGTACTCTGATGGGGACACTGATGTAAGGGGGTACTCTGATTGGGACACTCATATAAGGGGAGGCGGGGGCTCTGTTGGAGACACTGATATAAAGGGGATTCTGATGGGTACACTGATGTAAGGGGGTACTCTGATTGGGACACTGATGTAAGGGGGTACTCTGATGGGTACACTGATGTAAGGGGGTACTCTGATGGGAACACTGATGTAAGGGGGTACTCTGATGGGAACACTGATGTAAGGGGGTACTCTGATGGGAACACTGATGTAAGGGGGTACTCTGATGGGAACACTGATGTAAGGGGGTACTCTGATGGGGACACTGATGTAAGGGGGTACTCTGATGGGGACACTGATGTAAGGGGGTACTCTGATGGGGATACTGACGTAAGGGGTGACTCTGATGGGGACACTGATGTAAGGGGAGGGGGGGGCTCTGTTGGAGACACTGATATAAAGGGGACTCTGATGGGGACACTGATGTAAGGGGGTACTTTGATGGGGACACTGATGTAAGGGGGTACTCTGATGGGGACATCTGATGTAAGGGGGTACTCTGATGGGTACACTGATGTAAGGAGGTACTCTGATGGGTACACTGATGTAAGGGGGTACTCTAAAGGGGACACTGATGTAAGGGGGTACTCTGATGGGGACACTGATGTAAGGGGAGGGGGGGGCTCTGTTGGAGACACTGATATAAAGGGGACTCTGATGGGGACACTGATGTAAGGGGGTACTCTGATGGGGACACTGATTTAAGGGGGTACTCTGATGGGGACACTGATTTAAGGGGGTACTCTGATGGGGACACTGATTTAAGGGGGTACTCTGATGGGGACACTGATGTAAGGGGGTACTCTGATGGGGACACTGATGTAAGGGGGTACTCTGATGGGGACACTGATGTAAGGGGGTACTCTGATGGGGACACTGACGTAAGGGGGTACTCTGATGGGGACACTGACGTAAGGGGGTACTCTGATGGGGACACTGACGTAAGGGGGTACTCTGATGGGGACACTGATGTAAGGGGGTACTCTGATGGGGACACTGATGTAAGGGGGTACTCTGATGGGGACACTGATTTAAGGGGGTACTCTGATGGGGACACTGATGTAAGGGGGTACTCTGATGGGGACACTGATGTAAGGGGGTACTCTGATGGGGACACTGATTTAAGGGGGTACTCTGATGGGGACACTGATGTAAGGGGTGACCCTGATGGGGACACTGACGTAAGGGGGACTCTGATTTAAAAGGGAACTGCAATGGGGATACTGATTTGGGGTGGGGGACTGTAATCTGGACTTTGTCGGGGACCCTTACATAAAGGGGGCTCTGATTAGAAAGGTGCAGACTGTTATTTTTGACCTTTAGTAATAGCTGATGATGATTATTTGGAATTTCGTTGTTTTACTGAAGTCCTTTCTCTGTTGCTCCGATTTATATCACGCAGATCTGTTTTCTCCTGATTTAGCCGTGACAGTACTACGTTTCTCCCGGTGACAATAAATGATTTTATAACATGGGATAATTCTTCTATAATCTATAAGGTGTCCCCATCATCCTTTTCTAATATAGTCCATGAGACAGTGACACATTTACTTGGGTAATCTATTTATGTAAAACGCCTACTAGAACCATCCTAGAATATATCCTCTTCTACATTTATCCCCCTCCGATATTTTTTTTTTTCTGGACGCATAAACATGGCTAATTCGCATTTCGGCTCTCCAGGCTTCAGACGCTTCGCTAACCATTTCAGGGGTGAGCAGTCGCAGAGTCTTTATCCTTCGCTGATGAAAGGTATAACAAGCATCATACAGCCTCATATCTGCTGAGATGAGACGTTCCGGCTCCTGTTTCCGTTTACCCAATTTTGGAGACGAATAAGGACAGAACATTCCGGTAACCAGCTGATACTCTTCATGTGTATGACAGCAAAACGTTCTGCATCTGACAGCAACAATTGGAACTGTTCAATAACTGGTGACCAAGGAGGGTAATATAATATCATCGTTCATGAAAAGTTCACTCATGACTTTTTTATTAATGGAAATAAAGATGATACGATAGTTTTCCTAACCTCTGCAGTTAGGGGTAAATAACTAAAAGTCCATCTACACTATATCACTAAAAGTATGTGAACCCCCCCCCCCCCCCTTCCCGGCCAAATGATGGAGTTCAGGTTTACTGGTAATAATTCAGCGTACAAAGCCATTTTAGATCAGTCATTCCCAACCATGGAATTGTAAGTTTTCTTCAGCTGTGGCTGGTTGATCTCCTATTTAATGGTTCCAGGTCCAACACCACATGACGTAGCCAACTGCATGAACCCAATGATCTTTTTAGCTATCTCTAAGAGAGGCATTCTGACCACCAGTGTAAGAAGCATTCTTCCTACTGACCACCAATGTAAGGAACATTCTTCCTACTGACCACCAATGTAAGGAACATTCTTCCTACTGACCACCAATGTAAGGAGCATTCTTCTCACTGATCACCAATGTAAGGGACATTCTTCCTACTGACCACCAATGTAAGGAACATTCTTCCTACTGACCACCAATGTAAGGAACATTCTTCCTACTGACCACCAATGTAAGGAGCATTCTTCTCACTGATCACCAATGTAAGGAACATTCTTCCCACTGATCACCAATGTAAGGGACATTCTTCACACTGACCACCAATGTAAGGAACATTCTTCCCACTGATCACCAATGTAAGGGACATTCTTCCCACTGATCACCAATGTAAGGAACATTCTTCCCACTGATCACCAATGTAAGGGACATTCTTCCCACTGATCACCAATGTAAGGAACATTCTTCCCACTGATCACCAATGTAAGGAACTTTCTTCCCACTGACCACCAATGTAAGGAACATTCTTCCCACTGACCACCAATGTAAAGATCATTCTTCCCACTGACCACCAATGTAAGGAACATTCTTCTCACTGATCACCAATGTAAGGGACATTCTTCTCACTGATCACCAATGTAAGGGACATTCTTCTCACTGACCACCAATGTAAAGATCATTCTTCCCACTGACCACCAATGTAAGGAACATTCTTCTCACTGATCACCAATGTAAGGAACATTCTTCTCACTGATCACCAATGTAAGGATCATTCTTCTCACTGATCACCAATGTAAGGAATATTCTTCCCACTGATCACCAATGTAAGGATCATTCTTCTCACTGATCACCAATGTAAGGAATATTCTTCCCACTGATCACCAATGTAAGGGACATTCTTCTCACTGATCACCAATGTAAGGAACATTCTTCTCACTGATCACCAATGTAAGGAACATTCTTCTCACTGATCACCAATGTAAGGAATATTCTTCCCACTGATCACCAATGTAAGGAACATTCTTCTCACTGATCACCAATGTAAGGAACATTCTTCCTACTAACCACCAATGTAAGGGACATTCTTCCCAATTTTTCTTTATTAAAAGTCTTGCAATCAATAAGCATAAAATCACTATATATAATATACATAAATATATACATATTTACATAAATGAAAATAAATATAGCAAATCTGCTCTCAAACAAAAAATGACTTTACAGCAAAAACAAAACTCATCATGAACATGTCATTATTGGGGATAATCTCACTACAACTCACACCAATACACCAGACATCCAAACTATGAGGTCAAGAAACAAACCCGCACCCATTATGCATGCAGCCCTTCTTCAAAAAGAAGCTACTAACCAACAAAAACTAAGGGAGTGAAAGAAATAGAAAAAGAAAAGAGCACCTCACCCAGAGAAGGGCAGTTCACCAAAGGCAGGTCTGATATTCCTCCACGCCCTTTTCCAGACCGCCTGAGGCTCCCTGCCCCTCTCAAGACCCCGAATTTTCCCAACCTCACCCAGAATATCGTGCACCACCACCTCAACAGAGAGGACTTTTTTCCGCAGGGTAATCTGGCACCGTGCATTCCATGTGAAGTAACGGACAACTATACTAACTAAAAACAGTGTATCCAAATCAAAAACCCAGCAAGTCGGGAATGCCCCGTACACCCACTCCGCATAACTCATGCAATAGAAAAAGGGGATGCCTAGAGCCCTCCCCACCCTTTTATACACCTCTATGTTAAAGGGACACTGCAGCAAAAAGTGATCCATAGACTCCACTTTACCAACACACTCCGCTCTAGGACAATCCCGATCATCCACAGGGCGATGCTTCAAGTTCCCTCTGACATAGAGCCTTCCATGGAAAGCGAGCCAGGCTTGATCCCTAAACTTCAAGGGAATTCTTTCTAAATTGATTAAACGCAACCCCTCCCTCATTACAGAGCCTGGGCAATCCCTTAAGGCCAGTGACACACTGAAAGCAGAGCTCAAAATCCTCTTCTCCAGAAGCTTCCTGGGGAGGGACTTGATATCCTCCACTGTCACCTGCCACTGCCGAAGTATTTTCAGACACGGGGCAACATAAGCCGGGAGCTTGCCATGTCGGACTCTCAGACTTTTCACTGGCCCGTTATCTTCCCAGCATCGCAGAAAAGGCCTAAAACAAGATTGAAAAATGCCCACCCATCCCGGCGGGTTCTCTGCTAGCATGTTACCAAGATTGTACTTTAAAAAGAGCAGAGAAAAGAAAACTATTGGGTTGACCATTCCTAGGCCACCCTCCCGCCTAGACAGGTAAGTTACATTGCGTTTGATCAGGTTCAGCCTACTTCCCCATAACAGTTGGAAAAAACAGCTGTACACCCTTGCATAGAGAGATGCTGGCAAGATACAGACGAAGCTGACATATAAAAAGATTGGGACCAGGTACGTTTTGATCAAGTCAACCCTCTCCCTCAAGGAAAGCTTCCATTTCTTCCAGCTTGCTACTTTGGCATTGGCACACACCAACCTGCTTTCCCAATTTCGATGACCATAGTCACCAGGACCAAATTTGATGCCCAACACTTTAATTTCCTGCTGGGGCTCTGGGAAGGCATTCGGAAGTTCGAAGCTTTCACCCTCCTCACCCATCCAGAAAACTTCACTCTTTTCATGGTTGACTTTAGAACCAGAAGCCTCCGTGTACTGCTCTATCATAGAGACCACCTCCTGCGCCTCCTCTGTCCCAGAGACAATAACAGACACATCATTGGCATAGGCCACGACCTTCAGAGGCGGCACACCAGCAATGCCCAAAGGCACCCCGCACAAAGATCCACTCTCTAGCCTTCTTATGAAGGGGTCAATTGCGAATACATATAACAGGGGGCTCAGAGGACATCCCTGGCGCACACCAGAGCCAACCTCAAAAGGCCGTCCAACCCAACCATTAACCAGTGGGAAGCTCTCAGCCCCTCTATATAATGTCTTCAGCCAATCTATAAACCTCCCCTGCAGGCCGTATCTACCAAGTAGCAAATACAGGTACTCGTGATTGACTCTATCAAAAGCCTTCGCCTGATCCAATGCCAGCAAGTACTTTCTCCATCCAGCAGCCCTGCATCGTTCCAAAGCCTCCCGGACAGCTAAAACCGCTGAAAAGGTACTTCTACCTTGGACTGAGCAGTGCTGATGACTGGACAACAAATCGCCTGCTACTGACGACAAGCGCCAAAAAAGAATCTTCGCCAGGATCTTTCTATCAACATTGAGAAGACTGATGGGGCGCCAGTTCTCAATCATTGAGGGGTCTTTACCTTTTGACAGAAGAATCACAGTGGATTGCCTCATGGAGGGAGGGAGCGAACCCTCTTCTAGACAGCTGTTATAAACCTCTGCTAAAAAGGGAGCCAGAATGGACTTAAAACACTTGTAGAATTCAGCTGTCAACCCATCTGGCCCAGGCGATTTTTTGGTAGCCAGCTTCTCTATAGCATTAACTACCTCATCCACTGAAATTGGTTCTGTCAAATCCATCAAAGGCAACGTACCATTTCCCAATCCTGGAGTAGAATCCAGAAAGCTTTCCATCCTGTCCCGACAAAGGTCCTTTCTTCCCAGAAGGTCTGCGTAATATGATCTGAAGATCTCCAGGATCCCTAATCTGGACTTCACCAGGGAACCCGTACTATCCCTCAGGCCTATGACCGTCTTAACTGCTATGCCTTGCTTACAGTTCTGGTAAGGATCAGGCGAGTGATATTTTCCATAATCCCTCTCCAGAACCAAGGAGGCATGCCGGTCATATTGACACTTCCTAAGAAGAAACTTCACCTCAGAGATCTCCCCTGGATCTCCTCTATACGAGACAAGACGATCAAGCTTCCTCCGCAAATGCTGGTAGGCAATGTACATACCAAGCTGCTTCTTCTTACTTATGGCCTTGAAAAGTCCAATTGCCCTTTGTTTCACAAGCTCCCACCACTCTGACTTACTGCTGCAAAAGTCCAGAATAGAAACCTGTGCCTGAAAAAAATCCTCAAAGGATTGTCTTACCTCTACATCTTCCAGGAGAGTCGAATTCAGTTTCCAGGTACCCCTTCCCCTGGGTGGAGTGTCCGAGGCATTCAGTCACAGACAGCATACAGTGGTCAGAGAACTCCACCGCCCTCAACTCAGGAGCCGAGAAAGCAGAGTTCTCCTTTAAAAAAAACCTATCTATCCTACTCTGACTATTCCCTCTCTGAAATGTGAATCCCGTGCTGCCAGGGCAGTGCTTAATATGCACATCTACCAGGCCTGCTTGTCTCACCATATCTCTAAGAAAAACGCTATCGTAACCCAGCCTGTCTATGGAGCCTCTCCTGTCTTCAGGCCTAATTATGGTGTTAAAATCACCTCCAAAGACAACCTGCTGGGACGTAAAAAGGAAGGGCTTGATCTCTGTGAGGAGGCATTTCCTGCCCCATTTTGACTGCGGTCCATAGATATTGATTAGGCGCAGGTCCTGCCCCCTAACAGAGACGTCTAAGACCATGCATCTCCCCATTTCTACCTCAATTACCCGCCGGCACGTTACCATATCGGTTTTAAAAAGGACCGCAACTCCGCTGCAGGGCTCAGCCGCAAGAGACCAAAAGGAGGGGCCGCATCTCCACTCCCGTTTTGCTAGATGGACATCGGCCAAAGTATTGAGCCAGGTCTCTTGCAAAAATAAAATCTCGGCATCAAACTCGCTGAGCAAAAATAAGGCAATATCACGAGCTCTTGCAGATTTAATGCTGGCGACATTAATGGTCGCCACCTTTATCGGAGTGGGAACTGCCATCAGGATGATTGGGGTAGTCGTTTCTTAACCTTTGCCACACTCTCATCACCAGAAACAGCTCTCTTAAGACTACGTGACTCCCCCTCATCCATGGATGATAAAGAGAAAGATAGATCAGACATCTCATCACCCGACAACACTGAAAAGGTATTACCAAGAGGAACCCCTCCTGGGTCCGACTCTGAGGAAGAAATGACCACTTTACTTGTCTTCCTCTTCTTCTTTTTCTTCCTCCTAAACTTCTCCCACCCCTCATCATCCGAATCCCCCTCAACAGAGGGTGAGACATGGGATATGGACACCTTTCCCTCAACCCCTCCCCCATCCAGCACCCCCACATTCCCCTGACCACGTTTGTGCCGCTGAGGGACAGGGACTGGAGGCCGAGAGGGAAGATCTGCCAAACCTGCCCCCCCAGCAGCTTCTGCCAGTCTGGAGGATCTACGTACAGTAGGATTAGGGACCACCACATGGGGGACAGACTCAGGGACCACATTACTAGGTGAAACAGAATCCGAAACAACAGATGTAACAGACACAGGAGGGGCAGACTCAGGGACCACATCACTAGGGGAAACAGAATCCGGAACAGATGTAACAGAAACAGGAGGGTCAATAACAGTTTTAGCGGCCTCATCCTCTTTATCAAGTCTCTGCAACTCAGCCTCCAATCCTGGCAAGTTATGTAATGCCTCCGGGCACTGGCTATAAGGATGACCGAGCTTCTGGCACAAATTACACCGAATTTCAGTACAATCCTTAGCCAAATGGCCCAAATCCTGGCATAGTGAGCATTTCTTACGGGTACAAGTAGATGCAAAATGGCCTTTGTCTCCACATTTATTACAGACCTTAGGCTGACCCTGGTAAAAAATAGTCAGCCTATCCCTCCCCAGAAAAGCTGAACAGGGAAGGTGTTGAACTACATTGCCCAGCATGCCCAATTTTAGTGACACTGTCCAGGCCCCTGTCCATATCCCATGTTCATCCAGGACCTTCCGCAGTGGAGCGAGGACCTCACCATATCGGCGTAGCCATACTATCAAATCAGCCTCTGGTATGGATTCGTTACGCACCAAGATCGTCACCGACTTTATCAGAGGCTGCCTGGAAATCACCTTTGGCACCAAACCACTCCACTGCGGAAGGCCCTTGCACCTCCTATACCTCTCCCAAAATAAATCCAGACCCTCAGGCTTTACAAAGGACAAATCAAATTCATAACTCCCCACTGGACATATCAAAGCAAAGATATCCAAGGCTTTAAACCCCATTTCCAGAACCAACTCGGCCACCCTCCCCCTTACTGGTGGGGTCCCCTCCCCCTCCCACCTTAACTGAACCACATTCCTTCTTCTGTACCCACCAACCATCCCACCACCAAGCCTCCCCAAATTGTGACTAGTATTTACAAAATTCCCTCCACCCTCCTTGTTGCGACTCCCCAGAACAGATGCATAACTCCCCATATTCTTCCTTGCAGAGGATCCATCTGTGCGATTAGAAACATCTAAAACAACTTTGGCAGATAACGATTGCACACATTCGAGATTGGATTGCACACCTGAAGAATCTTTCCTCTGCTGAGCAGAAGAAATGTCATTTTTACCTATAGCAGCCACATTAACCCCTTCACCACCACCACCCACCACCAACACATCCTTTGCTTTATCAGTAATATTGCTGTCATTATTTTCTGACACATTCATAGTTCCTGCTGTGTCCTCACTCACTGCTGTCCCCATACACACATCACCTCCAGGCAGACTCTTCTCCTCCATCAGGACAGGACTATCAGCTGAGCAGAGTGAAGGTTGTTCCAATACAGCAACAGGTGAATCATTGCAGGAGACTTCCATGGCTGTCTCCACTTCACATGCTGCACTGTGCTGATCCCCTCCCCCACCTGCATCAATCAGCCCAGGTGAAGGTGAAACAGTCTCTTTGGAGCTGGCAGCCATCTTGTTTGTAGGACTACAGGTCTCAGCAGTAGCAGCAAAATCCATGTCCGGGGTGCTTGATACAGATCCATCCACATTGCTCTGGTGAGCTAATAACACCTCTGCCAGGGGTTTTCCCTCCATGTCTGCAGAAGGTTTCTCCACAGCAGAGACTCCAACAGGCAGTGGTTTGCAGAGCTTCTTCCCTTCCTGTTCCTCAGCCGGGACACCATCCACCACAGCCGGGACACCATCCACCACAGCCGGGACACCATCCATTACAGCCGGGACACCATCCACCACAGCCGGGACACCATCCACTACAGCCGGGACACCATCCACCACAGCCGGGACACCATCCACCACAGCCGGGACACCATCCATTACAGCCGGGACACCATCCACCACAGCCGGGACACCATCCACCACAGCCGGGACACCATCCACCACAGCCGGGACACCATCCACCACAGCCGGGACACCATCCACCACAGCCGGGACACCATCCACCACAGCCGGGACACCATCCACCACAGCCGGGACACCATCCACCACAGCCGGGACACCATCCATTACAGCCGGGACACCATCCACCACAGCCGGGACACCATCCACTACAGCCGGGACACCATCCACCACAGCCGGGACACCATCCACCACAGCCGGGACACCATCCATTACAGCCGGGACACCATCCACCACAGCCGGGACACCATCCACCACAGCCGGGACACCATCCACCACAGCCGGGACACCATCCACCACAGCCGGGACACCATCCACCACAGCCGGGACACCATCCACCACAGCCAGTGGGGCAGACATGTTGGAAGGAGGCAGCATGGTGCACTGGGATTTCTCCACCAGTGCTGGCTCTGCCGGTCTGTAACCCCTCTGCTCATCCTCTGGGACTTCGCCAACAGACCTGTCTGCCCTTAGGGGTGACTCCATCTGTCGGATGAAGTTTAGGGTGCCATATTCATTCTCAAGCCCCTGGCTGGTTGCCGCTGGCGATTCCCCAGCCTGACATGGGGGGAGAGGTGCAGAGGCAGATGAAGCCGGGTTGTCTGTTACCTGCGGCTGCTGTTCCACAGAACTCACCGATGTCTGGCTGGCAAATCTTCTGTCATTTTTAAACTTTTCTGCAAAAGCTCCACTTTTATGTTTCAATTTCTCCAAAAATAAAGATTGTTTCTTTACCATCTCTTCCATCTGCTGTAGCTCTGGCTTCATGGCCAAACGATTCTTACTCCAGGCCTGGAAATACTTGGTCCTGAAGTTTTTATGTTCAGCTTTTAAACATTTCAGTTTCTCCTCAGCTCTTTCAATTGCTCGAAAGCGATCAATAATCTTCTGTCTGTAGACATCCACATTCTCACCAGGGCCTGGACCCACAGTCAGATCCTCCGCCTCCTCCTCCTCACTAGGCCCCGTTTCATCAGGGGGATCCCTCCCTGGGCCTCCCCCAGGATCAGGCATTATTCCTGGGCCAAGCTAACAGGCAAGGCCCAGGCTTGAAAAAAGGCTGGTTCTCAGAGAGCTCTTTGGGTGTGTCCTACTCCTCCTTCCCACTGATCACCAATGTAAGGAACATTCTTCCCACTGACCACCAATGTAAGGAACATTCTTCTCACTGATTACCAATGTAAGGGACATTCTTCTCACTGATCACCAATGTAAGGAACATTCTTCCCACTGATCACCAATGTAAGGAACATTCTTCCCACTGACCACCAATGTAAGGAACATTCTTCTCACTGATCACCAATGTAAGGAACATTCTTCTCACTGATCACCGATGTAAGGAACATTCTTCCCACTGATCACCAATGTAAGGAACATTCTTCCCACTGATCACCAATGTAAGGGACATTCTTCTCACTGATCACCAATGTAAGGAACATTCTTCCCACTGATCACCAATGTAAGGAACATTCTTCTCACTGATTACCAATGTAAGGAACATTCTTCTCACTGATCACCAATGTAAGGAACATTCTTCTCACTGATCACCAATGTAAGGAACATTCTTCCCACTGATCACCAATGTAAGGAACATTCTTCCCACTGACCACCAATGTAAGGAACATTCTTCTCACTGATCACCAATGTAAGGAACATTCTTCTCACTGATCACCGATGTAAGGAACATTCTTCCCACTGATCACCAATGTAAGGAACATTCTTCCCACTGATCACCAATGTAAGGGACATTCTTCTCACTGATCACCAATGTAAGGAACATTCTTCTCACTGATCACCAATGTAAGGGACATTCTTCCCACTGATCACCAATGTAAGGGACATTCTTCTCACTGATCACCAATGTAAGGAACATTCTTCCCACTGATCACCAATGTAAGGAACATTCTTCCCACTGACCACCAATGTAAGGAACATTCTTCTCACTGATCACCAATGTAAGGAACATTCTTCTCACTGATCACCAATGTAAGGAACATTCTTCTCACTGATCACCAATGTAAGGAACATTCTTCCCACTGATCACCAATGTAAGGAACATTCTTCTCACTGATTACCAATGTAAGGAACATTCTTCTCACTGATCACCAATGTAAGGAACATTCTTCCCACTGATCACCAATGTAAGGAACATTCTTCCCACTGATCACCAATGTAAGGAACATTCTTCCCACTGACCACCAATGTAAGGAACATTCTTCTCACTGATCACCAATGTAAGGAACATTCTTCTCACTGATCACCGATGTAAGTAACATTCTTCCCACTGATCACCAATGTAAGGAACATTCTTCCCACTGATCACCAATGTAAGGGACATTCTTCTCACTGATAACCAATGTAAGGGACATTCTTCTCACTGATCACCGATGTAAGGAACATTCTTCTCACTGATCACCAATGTAAGGAACATTCTTCTCACTGATCAGCAATGTAAGGAACATTCTTCTCACTGATCACCAATGTAAGGAACATTCTTCCCACTGATCACCAATGTAAGGAACATTCTTCTCACTGATCACCAATGTAAGGAACATTCTTCCCACTGATCACCAATGTAAGGAACATTCTTCCCACTGACCACCAATGTAAGGAACATTCTTCTCACTGATCACCAATGTAAGGAACATTCTTCTCACTGATCACCGATGTAAGGAACATTCTTCCCACTGATCACCAATGTAAGGAACATTCTTCCCACTGATCACCAATGTAAGGGACATTCTTCTCACTGATCACCAATGTAAGGAACATTCTTCCCACTGATCACCAATGTAAGGAACATTCTTCTCACTGATCACCAATGTAAGGAACATTCTTCCCACTGACCACCAATGTAAGGAACATTCTTCTCACTGATCACCAATGTAAGGAACATTCTTCTCACTGATCACCGATGTAAGGAACATTCTTCCCACTGATCACCAATGTAAGGAACATTCTTCCCACTGATCACCAATGTAAGGGACATTCTTCTCACTGATCACCAATGTAAGGAACATTCTTCCCACTGATCACCAATGTAAGGAACATTCTTCTCACTGATCACCAATGTAAGGAACATTCTTCCCACTGATCACCAATGTAAGGAACATTCTTCCCACTGATCACCAATGTAAGGAACATTCTTCTCACTGATCACCAATGTAAGGAACATTCTTCTCACTGATCACCAATGTAAGGAACATTCTTCCCACTGATCACCAATGTAAGGAACATTCTTCTCACTGATCACCAATGTAAGGAACATTCTTCTCACTGATCACCGATGTAAGGAACATTCTTCCCACTGATCACCAATGTAAGGAACATTCTTCCCACTGATCACCAATGTAAGGGACATTCTTCTCACTGATCACCAATGTAAGGAACATTCTTCCCACTGATCACCAATGTAAGGGACATTCTTCTCACTGATCACCAATGTAAGGAACATTCTTCTCACTGATCACCAATGTAAGGGACATTCTTCCCACTGATGACCAATGTAAGGAACATTCTTCTCACTGATCACCAATGTAAGGAACATTCTTCCCACTGATGACCAATGTAAGGGCCATGTTTTCCACTGATCGTCAGTGTAAGGATTATTCTTCCCATCGACCACTAATGTAAAGGACATGACACCAATGATCTTTTCAGCTGAGTTCCACTAGACCTGAAAAATATTTTAAAGGTTCCTTGGGCAGTAAAAAGATTAGGAAAAGCAGTTTTAGACAATTGTGCTTTTCCAGCCTTGTGGTAACAGTTTGTTGAAGACCCTTTTCACCACGACTGTCCCCTGTGTACAGTGTCAGCTCCATAAAGACATGGTGTGACCAGTTTGGGGTGGAGAAACTTGTGTCCTGTACAGAGCTCTGACCTCAACCATACTGAACGCCTTTGGGATGAATATGAGACTGAACTGCAAGTCAGGTCTTTTCTTTTTTTTTTGGTGCCCAATGTGAGGAGCGACATACAAGCCAGGTCTACTCATCCAACATCTGTACCTGACCTCACGAATGGGCACAAATTCCCACAGACACCCTTCAATATTTTGTGGAAAGCCTTCCCAGAAGAGTGGTGGATGTTTTAGATGCAAAGGGGGGACAACTCCATGTTAAGATTTTGGAATGGGATGGCAACAAGTGCATCCAGATTTGATGGTCAGGTTTCCACAGCCATTTGGCGAAGGGTGAAAGGAAGAAATTGTGATTGGGACACGGCAGACCAGACAGTGTGAATTATAGTATACTTTTTCAGTTCAACTCATAAACTAAAAAAAAAAAGCTTTACCTACCTATACAGCTCAATAGCGCTCAGACTGCCTGAAGGTACCAGCACTGTCTGGTCTACAGCCCATAGTAGGAAGTGAGCCCCTCAGGCCAAATATTCTTTGCTCATATACTTTTATCTGAACATCATCAGCAGGCATTCAGCAAGCTTCAATAGAGACAAATGTCTGCAGTTTGCTACAAAATTGTCTTTACAGTTACAGCCAGAACTCCAATCTGGAAGTTTATTCAGCACTTCCATCCAGGGGGGGTTGTTAGAATTGTGAACAACCTGGGACACCTGTGGACACCCCGAGGAGAAGCATAAGGCTGGTGATTAGCACGTCTCACTGAACAGTGGTTGTGGCCAAATTTTTTTTAAAAACAGAGCCTGCTCATTGTATACACGACCCAGCATAGAGAGTGAGGTGGTTAGGACTATAAATTGTACAAAATAGTGTCTATAGTGCAAGGCTCAGGAATGCATAATGCAGCGCAGGGGTCAGTAATGTGTAATACACAGAGTGCAGGGCTCAGGAGTGCCTAACACAGTGCGGGGGGGGGGGCAGTAATGTACAGAGTGCAGGGCCCAGAAGTGCATAACAGTGCAGGGGTCAGTAATGTGTAATGCACAGAGTGCAGGGTTAAGGAGTGCATAACACAGTTCGGGGGGGGGGAGTAATGTACAGAGTGCAGGGCTCAGGAGTGCATAACACAGTGCAGGGGTCAATAATGTGTAATGCACAGAGTGCAGGGCTCAGGAGTGCATAACACAGTGCAGGGGGGGCATTAATGTACAGAGTGCAGACCTCAGAAGTGCATAACAGTGCAGGGGTCAGTAATGTGTAATGCACAGAGTGCGGGGGTCAGGAGTGTGTAATGTACAGAATGCAGGTGCATGTAGCACAGAGTGTAGATCTCAGGACAGCATTACATATGAAGAGTTCAGGCCTCAGGTGTGCATGATGTAAACAGTTCAAGGATCATTGGGTGCCTTCCACCCTCTAATTTCAGTTTGGCGATGAAGTCTTTAAATGCTTCACAAAAATTCAACTATTTTCAAGTGTTTTTTTCTGAAGCTTGCTAAATGTCAGTATAAAGTGATGTTCCTTTTACAACTAAGATTAAAGAGCTCCGCGTGTATGAAGCCTTAGCAAGGATGACGGAGGAGGCATCTCACAGCTTTGTGATCTTCGGCTGAAAGGCAGAGATGAAATGTTGTGCTTCCCTTGAACTTTTTAGGAACAGTGGGGACTATGGATGTAACTAGCAAACACGGGGCCCCAGAACAACATTTTCCTCGGCCCCGCTGGCTAAAGCTGGCTATAGATGGGTAGAATTTCAAAATGAAAATTCTTAGGAAAAGAATGTTCTTAGGGTGAATTCACACCACATGCGGTGGGAACGCAGCGGCTATTCCAGCGCAGTCCCGCCACATGGATGACATTCTATCTATCCATTGGCCAGCTTAGCTCTCCCCGTGGTGGGTAACAGCGTCACCTGTGGCAATGAGTGTCACTGATCCTGATATAAAATATATCTAAATCAGAGACTTCTATAAACTCTAGCGTCTAAAAAGTTTTTTTGTAGAATTACATTAGGCACATCGGTAATTCAAGACTGCAGCAGAAGCTCAGAGGGCAATAAATCTATACTGCTAAGATAGAAAACTTCCTTCATAGAGGGGGATCTATGGCTAGAAATTAGCACTGACTTCAGCCCTATACCAGCCCCCCTAATTGGTCACCCTCCAAACCCCAGGTCCCATAAGAGCTGCATGGTCCTCCTCAAACCCCAGACCACATGGTGGTTGCATGGGCCTTTCCTCAAACCCCAGACTCCATAGCACTTGCATGCAACCCCCCCCCCCAAAAAAAAAACCCAGGGTCCATAACAGCCACACGGCCACCATAAAACCCCAGGGTCCATAACCGCCACACAGGCCACCATAAAACTCCAGGGTCCATAACAACCACACGGGCCACCATAAAACCCCAGGGTCCATAACCGCCACACAGGCCACCATAAAACTCCAGGGTCCATAACAACCACACGGGCCACCATAAAACCCCAGGGTCCAGAACAACCACACGGGCCACCATAAAATCCCAGGGTCCATAAGAGACACACGGGCCACCATAAAACCAAAGGGTCCATAACAGCCACACAGACCACCATAAAACCCCAGGGTCCATAAAAGCCATATGGGCCACCATAAAACCCCAGGGTCCATAACAGCCACACGGGACACCATAAAACCCCAGGGTCCATAACAGCCACACAGGCCACCATAAAACCCCAGGGTCCATAACCACCACACGGGCCACCATAAAACCCCAGGGTCCATAACCGCCACATGGGCCACCATAAAACCCCAGGGTCCATAACAACCACACGGGCCACCATAAATTCCCAGGGTCCATAACCGCCACACAGGCCACCAACAAACCCCAGGGTCCATAACAGCCATATGGGCCACCATAAAACCCCAGGGTCTATAACAGCCACATGGGCCACCATAAAACCCCAGTTATTCAATTTACCTGTCAGTGGTCAGAATTCTATGGCTGATCGGTGTGGGTATATCTATATTGTAGATATACACTTTTTTTTTTTTTTTTACATTTGGGCATAATTATATTTTAAAGTTCTCTTTAACTACACTTGGATTTAGACCTGTGCATTGCTTCACCACAACACACAATAATGCACAAAATCCAATGCAGTCTTATTCACTATGAATCCACCTGATCAGCACACCACAACGCACACGCATTTCAACACATAACACCTCTTGATCCTCTTATATTTTATTGTATTATAATTGTATTGTCTCTTTATATTGTAAAGCGCTGCGTAAACTGTTGGCGCGATATATATATATATATAATAATAACAATGCTCAACTGTGAACCATCTAGGCATTGCTGTATGATACTTTAACCCCTTCACACCTGAGGGTAAACAAATCTAAATATCTGAACTCAATCTTCCAACTTCGACACGTACATATCGTCACAACTACTTAGTGTATATCCAGGTGGATTGTCCACTTCAGCCCCGGAAGGATTTACCCCCCTTCCTGACCAGGATATTTTTTGCGATACGGCACTGCGTTGCTTTAACTGACAATTGCGCGGTCGTGCGACGTTGTACCCAAACAAAATTGACGTTCTTTTTTTTTCCCCACAAATAGAGCTTTGTTTTGGTGGTATTTGATCACCTCTGCGGTTTGTATTGCGCTATAAACAAAAAAAAGCGACAATTTTGAAAAGAACCCAATATTTTTTACTTTTTGCTATAATACATATCCCCAAAAAATGTTCAAAAAACAAATTAGTTTAGGCCAATATATATTCTTCTACATATTTTTGGTGAAAAAAATTTGCAATAAGTGTATATTGATTGGTTTGTGCAAACGTTATAGCGTCTACAAAATAGCGGATAGATTTATGGCATTTTTATTATAATTTTTTCTTTACTAGTAATGGCGGTTATCAGCGATTTATAGTGGGACTGCGACATTGCGGCGGACAGGTCGGACACTTTGGATACTTTTTTGGGACCAGTGACATTTATACAGCGATCAGAGCTAAAAATAGCCACTGATTACTGTATAAATGTATAAATGTCACTGGCAGGGAAGGCTTTAACGCTAGGGGGCAACAAGGGGTTAAATGTGTTTCTAACTGTGGGGGGGGGGGACTGACAGGGAGTAGAGAGAGATCGCTGTTCCTGATCACTAGAAACAGCAGATCTCTCTTCTCTCCCTGTCAGAACGGGGATCTGTCCGTTTACATGGACAGATCCCCCGTTCTGTCTCTCTCAGGAGCGATCGCAGCCGCCGGCAACGTGCATCGGCTCCTACATCACGCACCTAAGGCTATTTAAAGGGCCGACGTACAGCTACGGCAAATTGCGCAGGAGAGCCGACCTGCCGCCGGCGGCTGGTCGGCAAGCGGTCAAACCACTTTTCTTCCGGAAAAGTTGGGCTTTCATTCGGTGTTAAATGGTAATGGATATTTCCTGATTTTTGTTTCATTATCAAAGTAATAAAAAAAATAATTTTTGTTTAATTTAGCTGAATACAGGCAGTCCCCGAGTTACGAACGGGTTAGGGACGGCCTGTTTGTTCTTAAGTCGGAAGCGCATGCGCAGAGCGGCAGAGACGATGTTTTCCAACGCCGTTTTTCGATGTTTACCGTTGTTTTTCGATGTTTTCCGCCGCCGCCTCCTGTTCGTAAGTAGGAGTTGTTCGCAAGTCGGAGGTTTGTAACTCGGGGACCTCCTGTATTGATTGATATTATCATCATTTACCAACAGAGGAGAACCGAAGATGAATTCTCTTGCTCCTGCCAATTGCAGCGATACCACATATGTGTATTTTAGTTGTTGTTTGTACCCGTAGTACACCAGGGACGTGCGGTGAGGTCATTGGCCGAATGGCCGGTGAGGCACCGGCTAGTATCAGAGCCAGATACACGCAGGTTACATACGCCGCGATCGTTAGAGAAAGAACAATAATTCTAGCACTAGACCTCCTCTGTAACTCTAAACATGTAGCCTGTAAAAAAAATTTGAAAGCGTCTCCTATGGAGATTTATAAGTACTGAAGTTTGGCGCCATTCCACAAGCGTGCGCATTTTTAAAGTGTGACATGTTAGGTATCTATTTACTCGGTGTAACATCATCTTTCACATTATACAAAAAAATTGGGCTAACTTTAATGTTAGTTTTAATTTAATTCATGAAAACTGTTTTTTTTCCAAAAAACACGCATTTGAAAAATCGCTGTGCAAATACCGTGTGACATAAAACGTTGCAATAACCGCCATTTTATTCCCTAGGGTCTTTGCTAAAAAAAAAAAATATATATATATAATGTTTGGCCCGGAGGGGACGTGGTTAACGATAGCTTTCGTATACAGCCGTTCTATATTGTAACATGCCAGGAATGGAACCATACTTCGATTTTAGTGATTGGATTTTCAGTACATCTACTGTAGAAATTTTTTTTTCTTTTTCATTTGATAAAAATCCAGTTTGATGAGTTTTGTGACCATGGATTGCTGTGGGGCCCCAAGGGGGGTTGGGGGTTGGTGGAGCTCTAGTAAAAGTGTAGTGATCCTTTAAGCCGCGCTGCCGGTCATCCAAAGAAGACGAGCGCCGTCACATCATTGGCGGGAGCCATTTGGGATCGGTAAGGAAATAGCTGCACTCCGTCTGCGAGAAAATGAGATAAAAATGTTAATTGTCGCATTTAGTGATTTCGAAAGCTTCTCATTGTAAAACAATATCCCGCCCCTTGTGCTAATGGCACATTCAGCGTCCTAGGTAAGTGCCTGTCGCTGTGTGATTGAGGGTCCTTTATAATTAAATTGGGATAATGAAGAGGTTCTGCCGGTGGGTAGATGATTTCTACAGTAAATATACCGCCTGTCTTCCTATATCTCACTGTAGTGGAGCGCAAGGGGCGGGGGTGGGGGCTGAATTGGGGCATCCATTGATGCTCAGGGTCCTGCTGGTACATTTTCTATGTTAATGTCCCAACAGACTTTCATCGCCCCCCCACTTGAGGAGCCCTCCATAGCCTGGTCCTCATCCACGAGTCGTATCTGGGGTAGCTTTACTCATCAAAAGACTGATCATAGGAAACAGATACAGAGGAGTAATAAAATAACTCCAATATATCATCCCTGTGGCTTTTTCGGTTCAACTTGCCATGTGCAATGCTCTCCATAAGTAATCACCCCTTTGGGATTACCCCTCCAAATGTCCCCCAAAATGCATTGTAGACCCTTGAGGGGTCTGTGTGTTGTTTTATTTTTTTAAACTGTGAATCGGTCCATGAATGAACTTTATGTACACCACAGAAACTCCACCTTTCACAGGCAGGTTGAAGACACCCCAGACAAGTTATGTAAAAGAATTAGACATTTTTAATGTTTCACCACAGCTACTGGCCAAATGTTTTTTTTTTGCCATTGGTATGTTTCCCAGGGCAGAGAAATCAGGACCTCCTTCCTCCTGCTGGTGATCCCTCTAGTGATATAAAGATCTATATAGAGAAATCAGGACCTCCTTCCTCCTGCTGGTGATCCCTCTAGTGATATAAAGATCTATATAGAGGAATCAGGACCTCCTTCCTCCTGGTGACCCCTCTAGTGATATAAAGATCTATATAGAGGAATCAGGACCTCCTTCCTCCTGCTGGTGACCCCTCTAGTGATATAAAGATCTATATAGAGGAATCAGGACCTCCTTCCTCCTGCTGGTGATCCCTCTAGTGATATAAAGATCTATATAGAGAAATCAGGACCTCCTTCCTCCTGCTGGTGATCCCTCTAGTGATATAAAGATCTATATAGAGGAATCAGGACCTCCTTCCTCCTGGTGACCCCTCTAGTGATATAAAGATCTATATAGAGGAATCAGGACCTCCTTCCTCCTGCTGGTGACCCCTCTAGTGATATAAAGATCTATATAGAGGAATCAGGACCTCCTTCCTCCTGCTGGTGATCCCTCTAGTGATATAAAGATCTATATAGAGAAATCAGGACCTCCTTCCTCCTGCTGGTGATCCCTCTAGTGATATAAAGATCTATATAGAGGAATCAGGACCTCCTTCCTCCTGGTGACCCCTCTAGTGATATAAAGATCTATATAGAGGAATCAGGACCTCCTTCCTCCTGCTGGTGATCCCTCTAGTGATATAACGATCTATATAGAGGAATCAGGACCTCCTTCCTCCTGCTGGTGATCCCTCTAGTGATATAACGATCTATATAGAGGAATCAGGACCTCCTTCCTCTTGCTGGTGATCCCTCTAGTGATATAAAGATCTATATAGAGGAATCAGGACCTCCTTCCTCCTGCTGGTGATCCCTCTAGTGATATAAAGATCTATATAGAGGAATCAGGACCTCCTTCCTCCTGGTGACCCCTCTAGTGATATAAAGATCTATATAGAGGAATCAGGACCTCCTTCCTCCTGCTGGTGACCCCTCTAGTGATATAAAGATCTATATAGAGGAATCAGGACCTCCTTCCTCCTGCTGGTGATCCCTCTAGTGATATAAAGATCTATATAGAGGAATCAGGACCTCCTTCCTCCTGGTGACCCCTCTAGTGATATAAAGATCTATATAGAGGAATCAGGACCTCCTTCCTCCTGCTGGTGACCCCTCTAGTGATATAAAGATCTATATAGAGGAATCAGGACCTCCTTCCTCCTGCTGGTGATCCCTCTAGTGATATAAAGATCTATATAGAGGAATCAGGACCTCCTTCCTCCTGCCGGTGACCCCTCTAGTGATATAAAGATCTATATAGAGGAATCAGGACCTCCTTTCTCCTGCTGGTGACCCCTCTAGTAAATAAAGATCTATATAGAGGAATCAGGACCTCCTTCCTCCTGCTGGTGACCCCTCTAGTGATATAAAGATCTATATAGAGGAATCAGGACCTCCTTCCTCCTGCTGGTGACCCCTCTAGTGATATAAAGATCTATATAGAGGAATCAGGACCTCCTTCCTCCTGCTGGTGATCCCTCTAGTGATATAAAGATCTATATAGAGGAATCGGGACCTCCTTCCTCCTGCTGGTGACCCCTCTAGTGATATAAAGATCTATATAGAGGAATCGGGACCTCCTTCCTCCTGCTGGTGACCCCTCTAGTGATATAAAGATCTATATAGAGGAATCGGGACCTCCTTCCTCCTGCTGGTGACCCCTCTAGTGATATAGTATAGGCGTAGCATCCCCATCAGGCCCAGTCAGTGGCACTAGGAGAGCCCAAGAGAGGCCTGAGAGAGCAAGGAAGTCCTCAGAGTCCTCCGATGGAGAGCCGCCCTGGATCCATGCATGGAGGGATCCAACGCTATCCGCAGGAGCCACAGGATGGCATCTGTACACTGTGTGTATGGCATGGGTAGCTGGCCTAGTGAGGCGGCCTGTTCTGCGCGTGGCTGGAGGAGAGACCGCCCAATGGGGGAGACTCACTGCTTCTATGGGTGGTGGAGGCCCGGTGTTCACTGGTGCTGGCAGAGAGGGTTCGGGTGGATCCTGGTGCAGCGCCAAAGCTGAGGAGAGGCCCGAGACCGGGAGAAGAAGGCATCTAGCGACATCTTGTCTGCTGCACCCTGCGGCATGTCAGCCGGTGTAAAGTAGTCACGGGGGCTCGTGGAGGACCTGGATTTGCCCATGGAAGAGTGAAGAAAGTCCCTTTCAGAGAGAGCTAAGGATCTAGACGTCCATACAGGTCGGCTTCCGGTCACGCCCCCTGTTAGAGAATGTTAGTAAACAACCAGCATCATGAAGGCCAAGGGACACACCAGACAGGTCAGGGATAAAGTTGTGGAGAAGTATAAAGCAGGGTTAGGTTATAAAAAAAAATATCCCAAGCTTTGAACATCTCACGGAGCTCTGTTCAATCCATCATCGGAAAATGGAAAGAGTATGGCACAACTGCAAACCTACCAAGACATGGCCGTCCACCTAAACTGAAAGGAATCAGGACCTCCTTCCTTCCTTGGCAAATCCACTGCAACAGACAATTTTATAATTTGCTTCAAACAATGGATGAATGAGACATTTCAAAAGCGACAGGTCCTGTTTCATGATGCACACAATTTGCTCTGCAGAAATGCAGGTCGTTTCTTGGTGGTGTGCAGCTCCTTTCAGAGGCTAGCCTTGCGCCCATGAAGTGGACTTGTTAACCGCGTTACACACTGGCACGCTTATCGCACATTACCTCCTGTGTTGTGGCAGCCGCCTCCTCTGTCACATTAACCTCTGTATTATAGAAGGACCTCCAAGGATTCAAACCTGAGCCTTCCTAGCGTCCCTCAATTGTGTGGAACCTCTTGTGGCGCCGGAGGCGATGGCTCTATCAGATCCCGGATAATTGATAGATAACACCCCAGTCCTTGAAAAGCCCTTCAAGCGGCAGGAGAGGCCAGCTTATCATTATCCCGACTGACCCCCCCTTACATGTCCTTGGCGAGAAACGTGGTGTACAAGTGATGAAGAGGGCTTCAACTGGCGGGGGACAATCTACTGTACAAATCTATTCCAGAAGAACGGTCAGGAGGGACATTACACTGCTGGATTAATCACATAAATTAAAATTAATATAGAGGACTTTTATATCAAATTAAAAAGGAAAAAAAATCTTAAATCTTATATAAGCTTTCGAGTACTTGCACTTCAATTTATTTTAAGTGTTCTGCCCTCCAGCAGACAAAGTACATGTAGAACCTGGCTTTTTCCAGGTAAGTGCTTAGAGCCTAGACAAGCACTAGATATCAAGTCCAGGTCTCCTTGCTAGCTATGTTGTCGAATGGCTACTGGGGGGACTCCAAGCACTTGAAATAAGGAAGCTGACACCCCCTTTGCATTCCTCTTGCCGCTTGTCTCAGGCAAGTGTTTGGAGCCGAGACAAGTGCCAGTTATCAAGCCCCAATCTCCTTGCTAGCTATGTTATCGAACAGCTATGGGGGGGGGGGGCTCCAAGTACTTGCCTGAGACAGGCGGTAGCAGGAGGAATGTAGACACACCCTCTGCATTCCTCTTGCCACTTGTCTTAGGCAAGTGCTTGAAGCCGAGACAAGTGCTAGTTATCAAAGCCCCAATCTCCTTGCTAGCTATGTTGTCGAACAGCTATGGAGGGGGGGCTCCAAGTACTTGCCTGAGACGAGCGGTAACAGGAGGAATGTAGACAGACAGAAGGCTGACATCCCCTTTGCATTCCTCTTGCTGCTTGTCTCACGCAAGTGCTTGGAGCCGACACAAGTGCCAGTTATCAAGTCCAGATCTCCTTGCTAGCTATGTTGTCGAATGGCTACTGGGGGGACTCCAAGCACTTGAAATAAAGAAGCTGACACCCCCTTTGCATTCCTCTTGCCGCTTTTCTCACTCAAGTGCATGGAGCCGAGACAAGTGCCAGTTATCAAGCCCCTGATCTCCTTGCTAGCTACGTTGTCGAACAGCTATGGGGGGGCTCCAAGCACTTGCCTGAGACAAGTAGCAGCAGGAGGAATGCAGACAGACGGAAGGCTGACACTGCCTCTGCATTACGTTTGCCGCTTTTCTCAGGCGAGTGCTTGGAGCCAAGACAAGTGCCAGTTATCAAGCTCAGATCTCCTTGCTATCTACATCGTCGGTTACGGGGAGGGGGCTCTGGGACAAGAAGCAGCAGGAGGAATGCAGACAGACAGAAGGCTGACACCCCATTTGCATTCCTCTTGCCGCTTGTCTCACGCAAGTGCTTGGAGCCGAGACAAGTGTCTGTTATCAAGCCCCGAACTCCTTGCTAGCTATGTTGTCGAACAGCTATGGGGGGGGGGGGGCTCCAAGTACTAGCCTGAGACAGGCGGTAGCAGGAGGAGTGTAGACAGACAGAAGACTGACACACCCTCTGCATTCCTCTTGCCACTTGTCTTAGGCAAGTGCTTGAAGCCGAGACAAGTGCTAGTTATCAAAGCCCCAATCTCCTTGCTAGCTACGTTGACAAACAGCTTCAGATTGAGGAGGGGGCACTCTGGCCAACCTGGTAGCCAGACTTACAGAGCACATAAGAACATAGGGGCAAACAGGGGCGGACTGATAACTCATGGGGCCCCTGGGCAATAGGAGATTATGGGGCCCCCGGGCAATCAGAGATTATGGGGCCACACAGTATACACACACACAAAATACAATCACACAGTATACACATACATGTACACACAGTATACACAGACAGATGTAAAAAAACACAGATTTATACATACTGTCCCTGGTTTTACTGAGGCTAGCAACCCTGATGGGGCCCCCTAGTGGCCCAGGGCCCTCGGGCAGTGCCCGAGTGGCTCAATGGTCAGTCCGCCCCTGGGGGCAAAATACTACAACATACATGTATTTTGTCCCCTGAAAAAGTTGAAGTGAGGCTCCTCCTTTAAACTATTAAAGGACCTTTCTGAAATGTTGGTGTTATATCTTTCACTTGGAGTAAATACAACTCCATGCTGTTTGCATGGAGTTGAGTTTTAATTCACACCACAAAGACCCGAAGGAGAGAAGATGAGGCTCCCCTGTATATCGTCGATGAACAGACATTTTCAGCAGTCCGTGATGTAGCTGTCATGAGCTACAGAAGGTCGTTGACGTTCAAGAGATTGTCTCAGCTGTAATCATAAGTGTCCCAGGTTCCTGACAGCCCATGCTGCCTTTCCTGTGCCTCCCTCCAATGGCAGAGCATGGCGCTTCATTTTCACACAATAAATGTGACTTATTCGCACTTTTCACGTTGGCAGCTGTAGAGGACAATCTCCCTGGCAACCATTTCTTAAAACAAAAAAGGTAGACGAAGGCTGCCAGCGCCATGCCTGGGAACAAAATAAAGCAATTGTAACACAAGTCAGAGCGGATCCCACCTGGAACGGAGAGAGACGCCCGCACTGTACGTCATTACCGCAATGGGAAAAGTCATCGACCGCCATGCTGGCCTATTCACAGCACTATAAATTATGCAGCTAAAGAGGAGCCAAATGTTACTATGATGTCATCTTTATTTTTTTTCCTATTTAATAAATACAAAGAATTTTTCAAAATGTAACTAAAACGTACATTTCTTACTCCACCCCTTTTACAGCCTTGCTGTGGCTCCCACATTACACGCTCGCCCACCCTATTTGAGGCCTTGGATGACACATAGCTTGAAACGCCGAGACTCAGTTCATTACCCAGGCAAATTGATGTCTCCTTTTTTACCTCAACTGCCAAATTTTCAGCAATACACCTTTTTTCCTTGGACAGGAACAGGAGCGATCGTTCATATGGTGGACTACCCATGGCTTTACATACAGGAGCTTCCAGCTTCTTTCCAACCTGGGCTTCTCTACAAGAGCACCACAACGCACCCAATTCTAAAAAAAAAAAACGAACTATATCTTCCGACACTGGATATTGCCCTTCCGTAGCCATTCCACCTTTCCACCTTACGAAAACCATACTTGAACCCATCTGATTACACACTCCAGGGTGGCCCAGACTCATCTCTATTCTGTATGCCACACTAACTGGACAAGGCCCTCTAGCAACCCTCTCTTATGCGAAAAAGTCCCCGTAGACCTGGAGCAAAAGCTGGTTGAAAGTCACAAAGTGTTTCTTTAAAACAACCGTTCTCCAATCTGTACAGCAGTGGTTCTCAACCTCAGTCCTCAAGTACCCCCCAACGGGCCATGTTTTGGGAACTTCCCTTAGATAAAATAGCTCTTATCAATGCCATGTCATTGATATTGATTTAAAGCAGCTGTGCAAAGTAAAGGAAAACCTGACAACATGGCCCGTTGGGGGTACTTGAGGACTGAGGTTGAGAACCACTGCTGTCCAGTATATAAAGTTCTCTTCCGGTAAAACTGGGTCTCAACTCATGTAGTCCATGTGAACCCAAACTATGATGACAGAAGTTATGAGGAAAGGTTGCGAGCACTGAACTTGTTCTCTCTGGAGAAGAGACGCTTGTGAGGGGATATGATTTCAATGTACAAATACCGGACTGGTGACCCCACAATAGGGATAAAACTTTTCCGTGAAAGGGAATTTATTAAGACATGTGGCCATTTACTAAAATTAGAAGAAATGAGGTTTAACCTTAAACTACGTAGAGGGTTCTTTACTGTAAGAGCGGTTAGGATGTAGAATTCCCGTCCACAGGCGGTGGTCTCAGCGGGGAGCATCGATAATTTCAAAAAACTATTAGATAAGCACCTGAATGACCGCAACATACAGGGATATACAATGTACTACTGACACATAATCACACACATAGGTTGGACTTGATGGGCTGATGTCTTTTTTCAACCTCGCCTACTATGTACCTAAGTTCTGGAGGTTGTGGTCACCGTGGTGAGTTAATTTATTGATGGTGGTCAAGTCCCAAACTAACTGCATTTTGGTCCAGAATTTTTGGACTGCTCCTAACTTTGTTCCCAAGGATGCTAAGTGTCAGGTCTGGATCCGAACCCGTGACCTCTGCCGTGTCTGGCTATGGTTCTTCTGGCTCTATCACCTGAGATACTGGACAGCTCCTTGTCTGAACCTTTAGGATAAACTTGCCTTGTCTTTTGTTTCTGGTGAACTTGAACTTTTTTGCTCCTCCCATGAACTTCGAGGTTCACCGAAAACAAGAAGACAAGGCAAGGTTGTCCAAGGAATCGGGCAGGGAGCTGTCCAGCATCTCAGGTGACACAGTAAGAAGAGGCACAGATATACTCCGCAGAGGTTGCAGGTTCAGATCCAGATCCTGACTCCATTCAAGAAGCCAAAGATTGTATAAATCTGATGTTAGTCAATGAAAAACTGTCTAGCATCCTTAAAAAAAAAAAAAGAAATATACACTATATTGCCAAAAGTATTGGGACACTTGCCTTTACACTAACCAAATGATTTGAACCAGTGCACAAATCAAGGTCCATAAATACATGGATGAGCGAGTTTGGGGTGGAAGAACTTGACTGGCCTGCACAGAGTCCTGACCTCCAACCGATAGAACACCTTTAGGATGAATTAGAGCGGATACTGCAAGCCAGGCCTTCTCGTCCAACATCAGTGCCTGACCTCACAAATGCGCTTCTGGAAGAATGGTCAAACATTCCCATAGTCACACTCCTAAACGGCCTATTGTAAAATGACAGCCGGGCAGGAGCCCTATTATCCTGGGTAGACGTCATATGACATCCTCCCAGGTTTGTGCCTTGTGTGCGCCCCATGGGTCATGCTCTGGCGCAATCTGTCACCCACTGTGTCCACTGGACACAGCGGATGGCAGAGCGGTGTACCGGCCAGCTGCTGGCACCATGTGATCGCTGTGACCAATCACAGCAGATCACATAACAATAACAGATCACATAACAATTGTACACAATGAATGGTTCTGATTCAGGCCATCATATTGTCATATTGTGTTGATCTCTGTGACTAGTCACTGCAATCACATGGTACAGACAGGGCTAATCGTAACCCAATTTGTACCATGTGATTAGCTGTGGCCAATCACAGCTAATCACAATAGTAAACACTGAATGAATCCGTGTCATTCAGTAAAAATGGTTGTTTATAGCAGTAATATTCACTGTTATAAGCAATCATAGTGTGTAAAAAAAAAAAAAAAAAAAAAAACCCACGATCACCTCCCCAGAGTAGTACAGTATTACTATACATAGTAGGTGAGGTTGAAAAAAGACACAAGTCCATCAAGTCCAACCTATGTGTGTGATTATGTGTCAGTATTACATTGTATATCCCTGTATGTTGCGGTCATTCCGGTGCTTATCTAATAGTTTCTTGAAGCTATCAATGCTCCCCGTTGAGACCACCGCCTGTGGAAGGGAATTCCACATCCTTGCCGCTCTTACAGTAAAGAACCCTCTACGTAGTTTAAGGTTAAACCTCTTTTCTTCTAATTGTAATGAGTGGCCACGAGTCTTATTAAACTCTCTTCTGCGAAAAAGTTTTATCTATGGTAACACTGTATTGCTCTGGTCACAATATGTAAAAAAAAAAAAAAAAAAAAAATTAAAAAGAAAAAAATTATTTCTAACCACTTGCCGACCAGCTCACGTACATTTACTGCGGCAGGTCGGCTCTCCTGCGCGAACCGACGTACCTGTATGTCATCTGTGCAAGGAGGATAGCGGGCCAAGGGAGCATGCCCGCGGGTCCCGCCCACTCTATGTCTGCCGGCGACCCGCGATCGCTGTGTACAGAGGCGGAATGGGGAACTTCCTATGTAAACAAGGCGATTCCCTGTTCTGCCTAATGACATGTCCGAGATCTTCTGTTCCCAGTGATCGGGAACAGCAATCTCTGTCATGTCCCAGTGAGCCCATCCCCCCCTACAGTTAGAACACACCCAGGGAACACATGTAAATGCTTTGATCGCCCCCTTAGTGTTAACCCCTTCCCTACCAGTGTCATGTATACATTGATCAGTGCATTTTAATAGCACCGATCAATGTAATAATGTCCTGGTCCCCAAAAAGTTTCATTTGGAGTCAGATTTGTCCGCCGCAACGTTGCAGTCCCGCTAAAAATCACAGATCTCCGCCATTACCAGTAAAAACAATAAAAATAAATAAAAGTCCCTAAATCTATCCTGTAGTTTGTAGAAGAAATTTGAAATGCTCGGCCTTATGGGGGTTGTACGGGGGGGGGGGGGGGGCTGAACTACTGTAGTTATATCGTTTCATCACTTTCCAATCAAATTTTTTAACTTTAAGTCATGTTACTTTCCTGAGCGTTGTCCTTAGACGTGTGCAGAACGAAAAAAAATGGTTTCGCTTCGATTCGTTATTTACATAAATTCGTTTAGTTGGTTTAAATTGTTTTTGGAATTAGTTTCGCTTATTCCTTTTCGAATCAATTTTGATTAGTTTTCAAATCCGAAAAGTTTTTCGAATTCAAAAAATTTTCAAATTCGAAAAGTTTTCCAATTCGAATAGTTTTCCAATTTCCAAAGACAATAAAATAGAATAGAAAATAAAGGAATAGAATAGAAAAAAAAAATCTATTCTATTTCTTTATTTTCTATTCTATTTTATTCTCTTTGGAAATTGGAAAACTATTCGAATTTGAAAAGTATTAGAAAACTATTTGAAAACGATTAAAATTTTATCTGAATTTTTTTTTGTTATTTCGGATTCGTTTAAATTCGGTACTATTCTAAACAAACAAAAATTTGTACAAATTCGAATTCGTAACGAAACGAAACGCACATGTCTAGCTTGTCCTCTGACTTTCTACCGTCTCTAAATCCTTCCCATAGCGCAGAGCGTAGATCCATCCCCATGATGGAGAATCCCCTGACATGACTTACATCTGATTGGTTGGGAATATGTCATGTAAAATCCCCTTTGTGCATTGGGATACAATTTTTGTTTCCTCTAACAAAAAAAAATTACTTTTAGGAAATTGGGATTTCTATCCAGATTCATGGGCGCAGTCCCCATTGCTAAGCAACGCCAGCAAAAGATGGTCGGACCAAGTCACGTGGCCCCGTTGTGCCTGGGCGAGTTATTTTCGCACAAGGTCAGGACCCTTCTCAGATGGTTAACATGGTGCCAATTAAACACAAGTATGTCGGACGGCTTATCTCGCTCACACAGGCATGCAGAGGGAGCGCAGGCCAATGCAGCGATAACTGCCGTACGCACAAAAGACAAAGACAGCGCCGGAGAGGACCCGATAGACGGGCAACACATAGGACATCGTCTCTTCCACATTCCAGAGCTCAGGAAGCCAGCCAGAGCCAAATATTTTCAAAGTGCGCAGCCAAGTGTTGGCTTCATGTCACTTGTCAGCCATTCCAGATATAGGAGGCTAAAAAAGAACGCAGTGACCTTCACTAGTGTAGGGGCTTGGCTCAGGATGCTTTAGACACACGCTTCTTAGCTTGCTCACCCCCCACCTCATTCGGAGACCCTACATGTTTTGATATTCTCTGCGATTCCTCTTCCATAGAAGTAACCAACTTCTTAGCAGAAGAACCCTCACCCTCCACCCCAGAAAATACCTCAAACGTATTTGATACCTCCACCCTCACCGATTCCAAAACCCCCCCATTAACCCCTCTCCCCGCATTATTCACCCCAACTTCCACATCATTCATCCCAACTTCCATATCATTCATCCCAACTTCCACATTGTTCACTACGACTTCCGCATCGTTCACTACGACTTCCGCATCGTTCACTACGACTTCCACATCGTTCACCTTGCATTCTACACCAGCCACTCTCATCGCCTTCCCACTATCATCCAATCCATTACCTCCAGCCGCACTGCCACACCGAGGAAGAGGGGTTGGCACAACCATATACGCTGGCCCAACACCCACCACTACTTTGGTAGAAACAACAGGTGTAGACACAGACTTGACAACCACACTTTCTGACACTGACTGGGAAACCACAGACTGGGGGGACACTGACACCACAAACCACCTCACAGACACAGATTCTGACAGGACAGAGACGCTAGGATCGCCTGGTACAACCTCAGCCAACCCAGACTCTTCTCTATCCAGACGGAAGAATTCCTCTACTAAGTCAGGTTTATTGTGCAAAGCCTCAGGGCACCGGCTATAAGGGTGGCCAACCTTATCACATAGGTTACATTTAATGATGTTACAGTCCCTTGCCAGATGCCCCAGTTCCTGGCACAAAGAGCATTTCTGTTCTAGACAGAAAGTGGAGAAATGTCCCTTGGCTCATGGTTGACCAGGGTGGAAGACAGTAACCCTATCTCTACCAATAAAGGCAGAGGAGGGCAAATGCTTGATCACATTCCCACACACACTCAACCTCATTGACACCGACCACCCACCCTTCCAGATTCCCCTATCATCCATAATATTTTTTAGGGGGCACAACATTTCACCAAACCTCAACCAGACCCATAAATCCTCGGGGGGTATAGACTCATTCCTTGTCAGGATAGTCATATTTTTTATCAAGGGCTGTCGTGAGACAACTTTGGGGACAAGCCCCTTCCAGTCCGGCTGGCCCCTATACAGTTGTGCTCATAAGTTTACATACCCTGGCAGATATTATTTCTTGGCCATTTTTCAGAGAATATTAATGATAACACAAAAACTTTTCTTTCACTCATGGTTAGTGTTTGGCTGAAGCCATTTATTACCAATCAACTGTGTTTACTCTTTTGAAATCATAATCACAACTGAAACTACCCAAATCACCCTGATCAAAAGTTTACATACCCTGGTGAGTTTGGCCTGATAACATGCACACAAGTTGACACAAAGGGGTTTGAATGGCTATTAAAAGTAACCATCCTCATCTGTGATCTGTTTGCTTGTAATAAGTGAGTATAAAAGGTCAATGAGTTTCTGGACTCCTGACAGACCCTTGCATCTTTCATCTAGTGCTGCACTGACGTTTCTGGATTCTGAGTCATGGGGAAAGCAAAAGAATTGTCAAAGGATCTGTGGGAAAAGGCAGTTGAACTGTATAAAACAGGAAAGGGTTATAAAAAGATATTGAGAAAATACTGCACTAAGTGAACAATACAAATAAGAAAAAGAGCAGCTGCAGCTCAATACGAGATACACATATAAACAAATAGAAATAATAAAATGGAGCTGCGCTTAAATAATGTGTTAACCATAAATTAATACAACACAAAAAGTGCAAACAATGTGCATAAATCTTGGAATTACTCCGAACACCACAAAAATAATATTACAAATAAGTCCATAAGACATAACCACACATGTGAAATCTTGGTATGAGTTGTAACAACACCATGAACTCGTGCTCCTCCACCACATAAAATGCATGCTTACCAGAGGCAAGCTAAAATGGGCTTGCGGCTGTTAACCCCGCCAGGGCCTTAAACCAAAGAAATGGCGATGGCGGCTCCCAAAAGCAGCCAAGGGGACTCGATCAATCAATGGTCTCCTTGAGCGCGATGACGTCAGCACGCCAAACCTCCCGACATGCATTTTGTTGCACTCTGTGCCCCAGGACGAAGTCAGAGTGTGACAAAATGCGCGTTGGGAGGAGTGGCATGATGACGTCATTGCTCTGTGTACCATAGTGGACGGGTGTTCGCTTGCCGGTCGGCTTTTATAATTCTTGCAAGTTTATCTCTTACTATGTGTAAGTGCAATTTTTTACCTTAAATAAATGTTCATATTCCGATTTACACTATGGTGAGGACCTCTTTATTTTGGGTTACCTTCTGGTCCTCAATCGAGACCATTAAAATGATCGAGTCCCCTTGGCTGCTTGCTGTGTGTTCCTGCTTCAATATATCAAGCATTTGGGAGCCATTATCACTATTTCTTTGGATCAAGGCCCTGGCGGGGTTAACAGCTGCAAGCCCATTTTAGCTTGCCTCGCATTTTATGTGGTGGAGGAGCATGAGTTTGTGGTGTTGTCACAAGTCATACCAAGATTTCACGTGTGGTTATGACTTATGGATTTATTTATAATATTAATTTTGTGGTGTTCGGAGTAATTCCAAGATTTATGCTCACTGTTTGCGTTTTTTGTGTTGTATTAATTTATGGTTAACACATTATTTAAGCGCAGCTCCATTTTATTATTTCTATTGATATAAAAAGATATCCAAGGAATTGAGAATGCCAATCAGCAGTGTTCAAACTCTAATCAAGAAGTGGAAAATGAGGGGTTCTGTTGAAACCAAACCACGGTCAGGTAGACCAACTAAAATTTCAGCCACAACTGCCAGGAAATTTGTTCAGGATGCAAAGAAAAACCCACAAATAACTTCAGATGAAATACTGTTTCAAGATGCACAATAAGGAGGCACTTGAAGAAAGATGGGCTGCATGGTCGAGTCGCCAGAAGAAAACCATTACTACACAAATTCCACAGAGTATCCCGCTTACAATATCCCAAGCAGCACAGAGACAAGCCTTAAACCTTCTGGCACAAAGTCATTTGGAGTAATGAGACCAACATTGATCTTTTTGGCCACAACCATAAACACTGCATTTGAAGAGGAGTCAACAAGGCCTATGATGAAAGGTCCACCATTCCTTCTGTGAAACACAGAGCTGGATCACTGATGTTTTGGGGTTGTGTGAGCTACAAAGGCACAGGAAATTTGGTCAAAATTGATGGCAAGATGAATGCAGTATGTTATCAAAAAATACTGGAAGAAAATTTGCATTCATCAGCCAGGAAGCTGCGCATGGGACGTACTTGGACATTCCAACATGACAATGATCCAAAACACAAGGCCAAGTCGACATATCATTGGCTACAGCAGAATAAAGTGAAGGTTCTGGAGTGGCCATCTCAGTCTCCTGACCTCAATATCATTGAGCCACTCTGGGGAGATCTCATGCAAAACAGCCCAAGAATTTACAGGAACTGGAGGCTTTTTGCCAAGAGGAATAGGCAGCTTTACTATCTGAGAAGATAAAGAGCCTCATCCACAAATACCACAAAAGACTTCAACCTGTCATTGATGTTAAAGGGGGCAATACACGGTATGTAAACTTTTGATCAGGGTCATTTGGGTAGTTTCTGTTGCCATTATGATTTAAAAAGAGTAAACACAATTGATTGGTAATAGATGGCTTCAGCCAAACACTAACCATGAGTGGAAAAAAAGTTTTTTTGTGTTATCATTCATATTCTCAGAAAAATAGCTAAGAAATCATAAATTCTGCCAGGGTATGTAAACTTATTAGCACAACTGTACACATGCTCAAACCGTTCCCAAAAGAGATCCAGTGACTCTGCACGCACAAATGACAAATCATATTCAAAGGAACCAGCCGGACTGATAAGAGCATAAATATCCTCCGCCTTAAATCCCATGGCTAGGATCTTATCCACAACCTCCCTCCTGATAGGTGGAATACCTCCTCCTTCCCACCTGAGCTGTACCACATTCCTGCGTTTAATGGAGGAAGGTGCGTTAGGTGAAAGTCGCACAACTGGCTCCCTTTCAGCAGTAGCATAACTTTGTCCCGACACAAGCTTAGCTGTCACGTACCTTACAGCGGAGTCTGAAATGACGAGGGCGGCCTCTTGCACGGTCCCGGTCCTAGCGTCCCTGGAGGTTGAGACAGGGTTGCTAGGGCGGCGGAAGGGTGCAGGTGCCTGCTGGCAGGATCAGGAACCCAGAAGTCTTCGGAAGGAAGCTGAGGTGCTGATCCCCGGATGGATGCAAGAGAGGTCCAGCAGAGGAACTTGCAGGGTCAAGGCAGGCAGGAGTTGGCAACGTACTGGCAACGAGGTACACAATCGGCAGGCAGAGACATGGTCAGGGACTGGCGGAGGTTGGCAACAAACTGGCAGCGGGGTACCGAATCAGGAGACAGAGCCGTAGTCAGGAGTCCAAGCCGGGTTCAATACAGGAAGCAAGGCAGGCAGAGATGTAGGGGTGATCCGAGGGGGTAGTCAAGGCAAGCAGAGGTTCAAGATCAGGGTCAAGTAAACAAGGCAACAGCAAGGGTTCAGGAACGAGCTGAGACAATCCAGCATTGATGCTAGTCTGCTGATCGTTTAAATAGGGCGCCTTGCGCCGTGATTCGTTAGTGTGCGAGCGTGCACGCGCTGACGTGCCCTCGTTCGTACGATCGCATTACGTGCGTGCCTAGTCCGGGGCTCGCTCGTTCTTATCGTACGTCCGGCTGGCACCCTGGAACGAGCGTTAGTGACGGTTCTCTGACATTGCCCCCTCCTTACGGGCAGCCTCCGGATGCCCACCTGAGACCTCCTTTCTGGATGAGCACGATGGAAAGCTTGTATGAGTCTTGGGGCATGGAGGTTCGTTTCCGGTTCCCAGGAGTTTTCTTCTGGACCAAAACCCTTCCATTTAATTAAATATTGATTTTGTCCCCGCCTTCTCCTGCAATCTACAATGGTCTCAATTTCAAACTCTTCTTCCCCGTCTACCATTATGGCCTCTGGGGGCCCTCTTTCACGACCAGGAAAGGGATTGACCACATCAGGCTTCAACAAAGAGGTATGAAACACAGGGTGAATTTTAAATGAATCGGGAAGTTCGAGCTCATAAGCCACTGGATTAATTTTTCTCTTGACCGGAAAGGGTCCTAGGTATTTAGGTCCCAATTTCCTGGATGGACAGGTAAGTTTTAGATTCAAAGTTGACAGCCACACACGATCACCAACCTTCAAATCTAGTTCTCCTCTCCTCTTCCTGTCAAAGAATCTCTTATTAACCTCTTGTGCTTTGGCAATGGTATCCTTTAACACTTGGTTATTGATAGCAAAGAAATTTAATCTGTCCTGAACTGCAGGCAAAGGAGAGTCCGGAATCAATGTAGGCAAGAAGGAAGGATGAAACCCGTAGTTGGAGAAGAAGGGTGATTGGTTGGTGGCGGTATGAGCAGAGTTGTTAAATGCAAATTCTGCCAGCGGCAGAAGTGAGGCCCAATCTTCTTGGGAGAAGGAGGTGAAGCAACGCAGATATTGCTCCAGCGTTTGGTTGGTACGCTCAGTCTGTCCGTTGGACTGGGGATGATAAGCCGAAGAATAGTTGAGTTTGATGCCCAGCGCTTCGCACAGTGCTTTCCAAAATTTTGAAGTAAACTGTACTCCTCGATCCGAGACGATGTCACTAGGGATTCCATGCAGTCTAACAACCTCTTTAACGAAGACTTCAGCAGTTTCAGTTGCTGATGGGGTCCCTTTCATAGGGATGAAGTGTGACATCCTGGAGAGGCGGTCTACCACTACAAAAATAGATGAGAACCCCTCTGATGGAGGGAGCTCTACGATAAAGTCCATTGCGATTTTATCCCAGGGTCTCTCAGGAATGGGTAGAGGTCTCAATAGTCCCCACGCTTTGTTCTTGCTGTTCTTGTTCCTGAGACAGATTGAACATGAGCTAACATATTTCCTGCAGTCTTTTGCTAAATTAGGCCACCAGAAATGTCTCTGGATCAAATCCATGGTTTTGTATCCCCCAAAATGGCCGGCCAGTGGGTAGTCATGACACACCTGTAGGATGGTAGCACGTAAATTGTGTGGTATGAAAATTTTATTACCCCGCCAATAGAGCCCATCGTTCTCCTGAAGGTCTGTATCTGGAGACAGAGAGACTTCCCTGGATGCTTGACGGATCTGTGACATTAGGTCGGTTTGAATAAGTAGAAAATTTCCAGCCTGCAGGATAGTATCAGTTTGAGGTGGGACTTCAACTTCTGTAAACATACGCGATAACGCGTCAGGTTTCACATTCTTGGAGCCGGGCCGGTAGGTTATGTGGAAGTTAAAGCGTGAGAAGAAAAGAGCCCACCTTGCTTGTCTGGGCCTGAGGCGTTCGGCGGTCCTGAGGTATTCCAAATTTTTGTGATCCGTGAAGATCAGTATTGGGTGTGTTGCTCCTTCCAAGAGGTACCGCCACTCTTCTAAAGCCAATTTGATTGCCAATAGTTCTCGGTCCCCCACATCATAGTTCCTTTCTGAAGGTCCCAACTTCTTTGAGAAGAAGGCCACAGGGTGCATTAGAGCCTTGGGTCCTTGGCGCTGGGACAGGATGGCCCCTACGGCGCTTTCTGAGGCGTCCACCTCCAGGATGTATGGAAGAGCGGGGTCAGGGTGCTTTAATAACGGAGCTGAGGTAAAAAGTCCCTTTAACTTGTCGAAAGCAGCTTGGGCTGCCTCTGTCCATTGAAAACGGTTCTGTTTCTTGGTGAGCTGGGTGATGGGCATGATGATACCGGAGAAGTTTTTAATGAATTTTCTGTAGAAGTTAGAGAAGCCGACGAACCGTTGTACCCCTTTCTTATCAGTGGGAGGTGGCCAGGACGTTATAGCTGCGACTTTTTGAGGATCCATTGCCATACCTCCTGTAGAAATCACCAGTCCGAGGAAGTGGATGGTCTGCCGTTCAAATTCGCATTTCTCGGCCTTGGCATAGAGTCCATTTTGTCTTAGCCTCAGAAGGACTTGTTTCACATGGACACGGTGAAGATCTAAGGAGGCTGAGAAAACTAGGATATCGTCTAGGTAGACGATCATGAATAGATCTAGAAAGTCTCTGAAAATATTATTCACAAAATGCTGGAAGGTTGCTGGAGCATTGCATAATCCGAAGGGCATGACGAGGTATTCAAAGTGGCCAAAACGAGTCCGGAAGGCCGTTTTCCACTCATCTCCTTCCCTGATTCTGATCAGATTGTAAGCACCTCGTAAATCTAACTTGGTGAATATTCTTGCAGAGCGGAGTCTCTGGAGCAATTCTGGAATCAGAGGCAAGGGGTAGCGATTTTTAACGGTGATCCGGTTTAGCTCTCTGTAATCCACACATGGACGGAGCGAATGGTCTTTCTTTTCAACAAAGAATATTCCTGCCCCGGCTGGTGATGTTGAGTGACGGATGAACCCCTTCTTGAGGTTCTCATTCACATAGTCTTTTAGGACTGCGAGTTCAGGCTCTGACAGAGGAAAGATCCTCCCAAATGGGATTTCAGCCCCTGGTAAAAGTTCAATCGGGCAATCGTAGGCCCGGTGCGGGGGAAGAGTATCAGCTTTCTGCTTGTCGAAAACATCCAAGAAATCATGGTACACGGATGGGACAAGGTCTTGGGATTCGGATACTGGTTTGAGACACCCAATAACTGGAGCTGTGTGGTGGAGGACCTGGAGACAGTTCTTGAGACAGTAGGAGGACTGAAAGACTACCTGGCCGGTTGTCCAGTCTATCTGTGGGTTGTGTGCTTGCAACCATGGCATTCCTAAAATGATCGGAAAAAGTGGTGAGGATATAACGTCCAGGCACAACAGTTCTTGGTGATTGGGTAAGATGTTGGCAGGCAAAGGTTGGGTTTCTTGGATGATAGGCCCAGATTTGATATTGGACCCATCAGCTAATCGGATGAATAGTTTATGTTGCTTCGATCGCAGCGGAATGTTGTGTTGCAGGGCAAAGGCACGGTCAATGAAGCAACTGCAGGCACCGGAGTCAATTATGGCCTGGATCTGAAGCACCCCTTCTGGAAGCTGTAGAGAGACAGGAACAGCAATGTGAGTCGTTCTTGCTAGAGTTAATGCATATCGATCAAGAAGAGGTGAGTCACACTTACGGGTCTTGTTGGGACACATATTGGCGTAATGACCGGCTCCCCCGCAGTAGAGACAGAGATTATTCATACGACGGCGTTGTTTTTCTTCCGGAGTCAAGGGTGCACGAAGCAAACCCAACTGCATTGGTTCTGGAGGTTCAGTGGTAGAAGCAGATAGTGGGGGTGTGGAGGTAGGTAGGCGACTGGGTACCCTGGGTAGCATCCACATGGGCCGATACTGGCTGGTCCTTTCGGATCTTCGCTCCCTCAGCCGGCGATCGATCTGAATGGACAGTTGAATTAGTTCTTCAAGGGAATCAGGGATCCCCACACGAGCTAGTTCATCCTTGAGTGCCTCCGAAAGCCCTAAACGGAACTGAAAACGGAGAGCGGCGTCGTTCCAATGTGTGTCGGTACTCCATCGTTTAAAGTCTGTAACATAGTCCTCCACGGGCCTACGACCCTGCTGGAGGGTGTGGAGGCTGGCCTCTGCTGTGGTAGTACGCTGGGGATCATCATACAGTTTGGCCATTTCATCCAAAAAAGAGTCCATGGTACCCAGCAAGGGACTGGCTTGTTCCAGTAAATGATGAGCCCAGGTCTGAGGTTCTCCCTGCAGTAATGAAATGATGAACCCCACCTTGGTACTTTCCAAAGAAAAGGTGCGGGGCTGAAGCAAGAAGTACAAATGGCAGGCATTCCTGAAAGCACGGAATTTGCTGCGGTCACCCATAAATTTCTCCGGAGCAGGAACTCGTGGTTCTGGGGGTGGCACCACTACTGTGGGTGTAGAAACTGGAGTTGATGATGCAGGTGCTGTGGTCCGAGGTGCTGAGGTACTTGGAGAGAGAGACTCCACTCGCTGTTCAAGTCGTTGGTAGCCATCTTGCAGGCCCTGAACTGCTTGAGTGAGATTTGCGATCTGTTGACACAGAGCGTCCATAGCTGAGGCCCCCCTTTCAGACTCCATTTCTGGCTGGATTGTACTGTCACGTACCTTACAGCGGAGTCTGAAATGACGAGGGCGGCCTCTTGCACGGTCCCGGTCCTAGCGTCCCTGGAGGTTGAGACAGGGTTGCTAGGGCGGCGGAAGGGTGCAGGTGCCTGCTGGCAGGATCAGGAACCCAGAAGTCTTCGGAAGGAAGCTGAGGTGCTGATCCCCGGATGGATGCAAGAGAGGTCCAGCAGAGGAACTTGCAGGGTCAAGGCAGGCAGGAGTTGGCAACGTACTGGCAACGAGGTACACAATCGGCAGGCAGAGACGTGGTCAGGGACTGGCGGAGGTTGGCAACAAACTGGCAGCGGGGTACCGAATCAGGAGACAGAGCCGTAGTCAGGAGTCCAAGCCGGGTTCAATACAGGAAGCAAGGCAGGCAGAGATGTAGGGGTGATCCGAGGGGGTAGTCAAGGCAAGCAGAGGTTCAAGATCAGGGTCAAGTAAACAAGGCAACAGCAAGGGTTCAGGAACGAGCTGAGACAATCCAGCATTGATGCTAGTCTGCTGATCGTTTAAATAGGGCGCCTTGCGCCGTGATTCGTTAGTGTGCGAGCGTGCACGCGCTGACGTGCCCTCGTTCGTACGATCGCATTACGTGCGTGCCTAGTCCGGGGCTCGCTCGTTCTTATCGTACGTCCGGCTGGCACCCTGGAACGAGCGTTAGTGACGGTTCTCTGACATTAGCATAGCTCCTACCCGGGACAGATGACACATTAACTGGCTGCATAGGAATATTAACTGGCTGCATAGGAACCTCTGAAATCTGGTTTGGTAAATAACCCACCACTTGATCCTCCCTCCTCCCCTCCAGCACAACAGTCCCGCTCACCATAGTCCCAGAAGTACCACAGATACCAGCAGTGCTGTCATCAAGTAAAGTCTTCTGTTTAGAAAAAACACCAGCTCTTTCAGCATTCATACAGCCCTCCTGCTCTGAAGTTTCAATGTTCATGCGACATTCCTGCTCTGCACTGTTCGTGTCCATGTGGGACTCCTCGCAGCCAGCTCCTCCTTCATTCCCTGCTGATTGCAAGGATCTATTGGCAGGTGCAATCTCAGGAAAGCCCTCCACACACTAAAGGATATTTTCAGCAAGCACTCCTTTATCATGATCCTCATCTGATGAGTTGGTGCCGCTCAAGGGAGATTCCATTTCTGTAATGGCCTGCAGCAATCCACCATTTTCCTCAACCTCCTCCTGAGATGACCCAGGCTGCTGTGGAGGGAGGGGGGTAGATACTGACTCAGACATGACAGATCCTTAGACAGGGCTAGTACTGGGGCCACCATGTGAAGCCACTTCCTTACCCCCATCCATACTGTCGCCATTGCTCTGGCATCCACCCTCTGGCTGGTACTGGCAGAGGCACTTTCCTTCATCTGTTGGAATCTCTCCTCATTCTCACACTTTTCTCTGAACCACTGCTCTCCTTCAGAGAGGAGACCAACTTCTCCTGCTTTTTCATTGCCTCTTCCAGAGATTTCAGCTTGGAGACTTCCCTCTTACTGTTTCCAGACTTACTGTGCAGAGATTTTTTTTCCTGAGATCTTCTTTCATGACAGCAAGTTTCTGTTCCTCCTTAGCAATGCGGCAAAGTCTGTTCACCACTTTATCCTGGAAGACTGGTAAGGACCGCCCTTGCATAGGGACAGGCCCAGGATCCATTGCAGTTTGAGCACATGGAGTAGGCCTCAGCGCCTCTGGAGAGCCTCCACCTTCATCTCCCCCCACCCACTGCATGGTGGTTGGGGGAGAAGCCTACAGGAGAGACCCACGTTGATGTTTCCTCCAACTGAGAGCAAAGCAGAGTGAGCCAACAGCACCTTGCAAAACAGCACCACCTGGTGGAAAAGCTCCTCTGGTGCAGAGACTGATGTGACTGGCTCAGTGTTCTCTGTACAGCACTGCAGTATATGTCAGAGCTATATAATGATAATAATAATAATAATAGTGTGTGACTGTGGGGGAACATTAGAGTGTCAGCTCCTCTGGTGTAGAGACTGGTGTGACTGACTCAGTGATCTCTGTGCATAAATAAGAAAAATAAACCATTTATAATAAACAGATTTGTGGAATAAAGTGTGTTTCTCCGGGGAGATCTGCTGTGCGCTCTTCTCTCTGATCTTGTAGACTTTCTATATAGAACAAACATCTCCATATATCACATCTATAAGGAATGTGTCTTTTCTTTCTCTGTTTTCTTGGTTTTCAGTTCAAAAGAAAAGTAAATACCGTATACAGAAGATCAGAGAGAGAAGATCAGAGAGAAGCGAAGCGAATGTCCAACAAGAGACAAAATAATAGATCAATAGAACAAATCCCCTCTACCATAAGACCTCTTCTAGCACAAGTCCTTTTCTCCCATCCTCTCTTCCAACACAAATACCCTCAAATCACCTTTCCTAGCACCCCCTCCCCAAAATGCCCCCTCCTAGAACAATTCTTACCCCCTGTTACCCCCCCCCAAATTCCCCCACCCAACACAAATCCCCTCCAATCACCGTTCCTAGCACCCCCCTCCCCAAAATTTCCCCTCCTAGAACAATTCTTACCCCCTGTTGCCCCCCCCCCCCCAAAAAAAATTCCCCCACCCAACACAAATCCCCTCCAATCTCCTCTTGGCAACCCCGCACCTCACATGATACCACAGTTCCCAGGGCAGCCGCCCCTCCTGCCCACCCCTTGTCCCAGCCTTGCTGACACCCACTCATCGTGACATTTTGATATTTGCATAACTCCTCCCACTGCTTGCAGTAGGACTAAGGGCTCTTAAAAGGAGCACTGAGGCGGGGGGAGCTGTGATGTTTTCAGGAAGCTATGTACAGCCCCCTGCTGGCCCCTCACACCAGCCACGATCTGCCTGCATTGCATAGAGAAGCAGAGAGACCCAGTGATGCCGTCACTGGGTATAAAATAACCCCTTCACTGCCGCATATTTGCATATCCCCCTTTTTGTGCTGGGATTGCGCCGTATGGTGAGCTCCCAAGACAAAGACCAGGCTTTCACCAAGAGCCCCGGGCTAGACATGTGCACTGCCGAAAAAATTCATTGGTTTTTGTTTTATTCGGGTTTTGTTCATTTTTCAGGTCATTCATTATGATCCAAAATTCGAAAATAAGAAAAAAAATCTGAAAATTTGAAAGAATAACTAACTAACCAAATAATAATAACTAACTATTAAATTCTAGGTATTGGAATTTCCTTTCAAATTTGGCTGTTGGTGAACGTAACGAATACAAATTTATCCGAAGGTACGAATGATCCGAAATAACGCAGAATGCCGCATCTAAACAGTTGGAATTGTTTTTATTAATTCTGATATTTCCGATTTAACAAATTTGTCGAAATTCGTTAAAAAAATTAATTCGGAACTGAAATACTAATTGCACATATCTACCCCGGGCCCCTTTCTAACAATTGGGACCCGGAATGGCCAATTCCGGGGTCACCTGATCGCTGTGATAGCCTGTGATTGGCTATCACAGTGATCAGTCACTGTGAAGCCCGCCCCCCGTGTTTTCTGTCTCTGTGAAAGGACGAGAGAGATACATTGTATCACTCTCTGACCTTGCAGAGATATAAAAATAATAATAATAATAATAAATAAATAAAAATACCTAGATTTATCAATATCAAGGTTTGATCTAGGTCGGTGCCAGGGTTAGTGTTTGGGTCAAAGGTCAGGGTCAGTAATTTTTTTGGACAGGATTTTTTTAAATTCGTATCAGTACCAGTTAGTATCAGTATCAATTTTCGTGTCAGTTAGTGTCAGTATCAGTTACTATCAGTGTCAGTTAGTATCAGTATCAATTTTCGTGTCAGTTAGTATCAGTGTCAATTACTATCAGTGTCAGTTAATATCAGTGTCAGTTACTATCAGTACCAGTTAGTATCAGTATCAATTTTAGTGTCAGTTAGTATCAGTATCAATTTTAGTGTCAATATCAGTATCAATTTTCGTGTCAGTTACTATCAGTGTCAGTTAGTATCAGTATCAATTTTAGTGTCAGTTAGTATCAGTGTCAGTTACTATCAGTATCAATTTTAGTGTCAGTTAGTATCAGTGTCAATTACTATCAGTGTCAGTTAATATCAGTGTCAGTTACTATCAGTGTCAGTATCAGTTAGTATCAGTGTCAGTTAGTATCAGTATTGATTTTAGTGTCAGTTAGTATCAGTGTCAGTATCAGTATCAGTTAGTATCAGTGTCAGTATCAGTATCAGTTAGTATCAGTGTCAGTATCAGTATCAGTTAGTATCAGTGTCAGTGTGTTTTAGGTAGGATAACATAAAAGCAAAATGCACACTATTGTTTCTGGGCTGTACTACGGATACAAACACCAACTAACATACACATATGAGATATCGCTGCGATCGTCAGGAGCAAGAGAATTTTATTTGGGTTGTTCTTTGGTGGAAGGATATGGTAGTAGCAAGAAATATACAGTTATTTTAAAAATTATATATATTTTTTTACTATTTTGGGCCAGTTTTCCTTTGATAATTAAAGAAAATCAGGAGATATTTATTACCATTTACCACCAAATAAAAGCCCAATTTGTCCTAAAAATAAACGCGGTATAGCCCACCTGGACGCACAAAGTAGTTGCGGTGATCTGTACGGTTTTACTAACACATGTCAAAGTTGTAAAATTGTGCTCAGGCATTTTGATTTGTTTTCCCCTCAGGCGGGAAGGTATGTAATGAAAAGGAAAAGGTTTTATTGTAGAAATGACATCAGCCTGTTGATGAGGGGAGAGGAAACCCAAAAGGAGTCAGAGAAGAATCGGAGCACAGGGAGGATCTTGCATCTCCTGGACGTTTTTTTTTTTGTTTTTTTTTCCGCATTCTTATTAGGATTCGCTGTGTGCCCAAAATCCTCTTATTTCTGCCTCAGTCAATTCTTTCTATTTCTTGTGTGACCTTGTTTCTTGTACAGAGTCATTTCCTCATCTCCGCTCCCCATCGATCGGTCGCATTGCTGACACTTTCTCCCCAACACACACACATCCTCATTACAGCAGAGTGTTCCGCCACTTCCCGGAGTTCCCCTTTATGACTGCGGTCTGTGCTGTGAGTTAATCATATTATCAGTGAAATGACGCAGCTCCATCCCCCCCCCCCCCCGGCCATCCCCCATCCCCCGGCTTCACCCGCTCTCTTGTCTGTTAAATGGGGCCTGAAATGTGATATTACCACGCTGCTGGGCTTTGATTACCAACCGCAGTGCCGCCGCATTTTTATATCACGTTTGCAGAAAAGCAGCGCGTTAGACACCATTGTATGTGTTATAGTAAATCCCAACCGGAGTCTGTCCTGTCTGCTGTCTATTATCTACACTCGCCAGTTATAACCACTTCAATATTATTATTATTTTTATTATTAACAATAGCCTAGGCTATAAGAAGATTGCCAAGATCCTAAAACTGATCTGCAGCACGGTGGGCAAGACCATACAGCGGTATAACAGGACAGGTTCCACTCAGAACAGGCCTCGCCATGGTCCACCAAAGAAGTTGAGGTCACGTGCTCAGCGTCATATCCAGAGGTTGTCTTTGGGAAATAGACGTATGAGTGCTGCCAGCATTGCTGCAGAGGTTGTAGGGGTGGGGGGTCAGCCTGTCAGTGATCAGACCATACGCCGCACACTGCATCAAATTGGTCTCCATGGCTGTCATCCCAGAAGGAAGCCTCTTCTAAAGATGATGTACAAGAAAGTCCGCAAACAGTTTGCTGAAGACAAGCAGAATAAGGACATGGATTACTGGAACCATGTCCTGTGGTCTGATGAGACCAAGATAAACGTATTTGGTTCAGATGGTGACAAGCGTGTGTGGGGGCAACCAGGTGAGGAGTACAAAGACAAGTGTGTCTTGTCTACAGTCAAGCATGGTGGTGGGAATGTCATGGTCTGGGGCTGCATGAGTGCTGCCGGCACTGGGGGGCTACAGATCATTGAGGGAACCATGAATGCCAACATGTACTGTGACATACTGAAGCAGAGCATGATCCCCTCCCTTCAGAGACTGGGCCGCAGGGCAGTATTCCAACATGATAACCACTCTAAAAACACCTCCAAGACCACCACTGCCTTGCTAAAGAAGCTGAGGGTAAAGGTGATGGACTGGCCAAGCATGTCTCCAGATCTAAACCCTATTGATCATCTGTGGGACATCCTCAAATGGAAGGTGGGGGAGCGCAAGGTCTCTAACATCCACCAGCTCCGTGATGTTGTCATGGAGGAGGGGAAGAGGACTCCAGTGACAACCTGTGAAGCTCTGGTGACCTCCATGCCCAAGAGAGTTAAGGCAGTGCTGGAAAATAATGGCGGCCACACAAAATATTGACACTTTGGGCCCAATTTGAACTGTTTCACTTAGGGGTGTACTCACTTTTGTTGCCAGCGGTTTAGACATTAATGTACTTCTTTACACTGAAGATACCTCTTAATGACTGCCTCCTCCTCATTGGCTTACCTCTAAATAGGCATTCCCATCATGTCCATCATGAACGCTGCTGCCAGGCCCATCCACCTCATAAACCGTTCAGCGTCTGCTATACCCCTTTGCCAATCCCTCCATTGGCTGCCACTCAGCCAACTAATTAAATTCAAGATACTATAACTTACAAAGCCATCCATAACCAGCTACATCACTAACCTAGTCTCAAAATGCCAACCTAATTGTTCTCTTTGTTCCTCCCAAGACCTCCTGCTCTCAAACTCCCTTGTCACCTCATCCCATGCTCGCCTTCAGGACTTCTCCAGAGCCTCCCCCATCCTCTGGAATGCTCTACCCCAATCCGTCCGATTTTCTCCTACTTTATCCACTTTCAGACGATCCCTGAAAACTCATCTCTTCAGAGAAGCCTATCTGGCCCCCACCTAACAACTGTACATTTACTTTCTCCATCAGATCATCCCCTCCCCCACACTTATTACCTCTTTTATCTCTTGACCTTCCCTCTTAGATTGTAAGCTCTAAGGATCCAGGCCCTCTGATTACTACTGTATTAAAGTGTATTGTGTTTGTACTGTCAACCCTCACGTTGTAAAGTGCTGCGTAAACTGTTGGCGCTATATAATTTCTCTATAATAATAATAATAATAATGACATTGGTTGGATGTTTGGGGGGGGGGGGTTGTCCTGCTGCAGAATAAATTCAGGGCCAATCACACGCCTCCCTGATGGTACGGCATGATAGAGAAGTATCTGCCTGGATTTCTCGGCATTGAGAACACCATTGATCCTGACCAAATCCCCAACTCCATTTGCAGAAATGCAGCCCCAGATTTGCAAAGAAACCTCCGCCATGCTTCACAGTTGGCTGCAGACATTTTTGTACCGCTCTCCAGCCCTTCCCCCAACAAACTGCCTCCTGCTACAGCCAATAATTTCACATTTTGGCTTAGTCCAGAGCACCTGCTGCGTTTCCTGCACCCCAGTTCCTATGTTTTTCTGCACCCCGGTTTCTATGTTTTTCTGCACCCCAGTGTCTAAATGTATCTTTGCAGGAAGGAAGCATTTCTTCAGTCTCCCCTCCCCCAGTGATCAGACCGTACATTGTAACTTTGTAGAAGGAGGAGGAGGCATTTCCTCAGTCTCCCCTCCCCAAGTGATCAGACTGTACATTGTAACTTTGTAGAAGGAGGCCTTTCCTCAGTCTCCCCTCCCCCAGTGATCAGACTGTACATTGTAAGTTTGTAGAAAGAGGAGGAAGCATTTCCTCAGTCTCCCCTTCCCCAAGGATCAGACTGTACATTGTAACTTTGTAGAAGGAGGAGGAGGCATTTCCTCAGTCTCCCCTCCTCCAGTGATCAGACTGTACATCATAACTTTGTAGAAGGAGGAGGAGTCATTTCCTCAGTCTCCCCTCCCCCAATGAGCAGACTGTACATTGTAACTTTGTAGAAGGAGGAGTCATTTCCTCAGTCTCCCCTCCCCCAGTGATCAGAATGTACATTGTACCTATGTAGAAGGAGGAGGAGTACTTTCCTCAGTCTCCCCTCCCCCAATGATCAGACTGTACATTGTAATGTTGTAGAAGGAGGAGTCATTTCCTCAGTCTCCCCTCCCACAGTGATCAGACCAGTGGCGGCTGGTGAAGTTTTAGGATGGGGGGGCGCCAGACCCCTCCCTTCCTTTTTGACTCCTCCCACTTGGTAAAAATGGGCGTAGTTTCAGCAAAATAGTGGGCGTGGCTCTAAGGTGGTGTGGTTAGCGTCTGAGAGGAACGAGGGATGGAGGGAGAAGGAGAGAGGGATGGAGTGAGAAGAAGAGAGGGATGGAGGAACAGCAGTCCCAGATCCTACACAACAATAGAAATATGTGTACTCTAGAAAGTTTAACAATCAGCAGATAAAGATACTCCAAACACCTGGTGTTAGCGCTTCAATCATCCCGGCACCATGGTTGTTATGGTGTCAGGATGATTGAAGCGCATTATTTCTATTATTACGTCGCCTGCCACCAGATGCCATCAGGTGTCCCCAGCGGAGTCCGTCCTTACACCAGGTGTCTCCAGCGGAGTCCGATCTTACATCAGGTGTCCCCAGCGGAGTCCGTCCTTACATCAGGTGTCCCCAGCGGAGTCCGTCCTTACATCAGGTGTCCCCAGCGGAGTCCGTCCTTACATCTAGGATGGAAAAGGACTTGGGGGCCCTAGTGGATGATAGGCTCAGCAACGGCATGCAATGCCAAGCTGCTGCTAATAAAGCAAACAGAATATTGGCATTAAAAGGGGGATCAACTGCAGAGATAAAACGATAATTCTCCCGCTCTACAAGACTCTGGTCCGCCCGCACCTGGAGTATGCTGTCCAGTTCTGGGCACCAGTCCTCAGGAGGGACGTACTGGAAATGGAGCGAGTACAAAGAAGAGCAACAAAGCTAATAAAGGGTCTGGAGGATCTTAGTTATGAGGAAAGGTTGCGAGCACTGAACTTATTCTCTCTGGAGAAGAGACGCTTGAGAGGGGATATGATTTCAATTTACAAATACTGTACTGGTGACTCCACAATAGGGATAAAACTTTTTCGCAGAAGAGAGTTTAATAAGACTCGTGGCCACTCATTACAATTAGAAAAAAAGAGGTTTAACCTTAAACTACGTAGAGGGTTCTTTACTGTAAGAGCGGCAAGGATGTGGAATTCCCTTCCACAGGCGGTGGTCTCAGCGGGGAGCATTGATAGCTTCAAGAAACTATTAGATAATCACCTGAATGACCGCAACATACAGGGATATGTAATGTAATACTGACACATAATCACACACATAGGTTGGACTTGATGGACTTGTGTCTTTTTTCAACCTCACCTACTATGTAACTATGTAGGTGACCCCAGCGGAGTCCGTCCTTACATGCAGCCTGTGCCACATAAAATGCAGCCTGTGTCCCACCAAATGCAGCAGCCTGCCTGTGTCACATCAAACCCCCCGTTACTTACCTTGCTGTGTTGTCTTCTCCAGCGATGTGTCCTTCCACAGCGGCGATAGAGGAGTCCGCTCCTCATACTTCCTGTTTCCTCTTTCCTGGGCACAATGGGAGAGAGAAAACAGGGAGTGACATCAAACTTAGATGTCAATCAAACTGCCCAGCCGTAGTAATAGATACTACGAGCGCCAGGCGGAAGCTACTTGGCGCTTCAGAAAGTGCTGCAAGGGCCAGTTTAAAAAAAAATATTTTTTGTGACTGCCTGGAGGGGGGGGGGGGGGGTGGTCGCCTATGGATGGGCCGCCACTGGATCAGACTGTACATTGTAACTTTGTAGAACGAGGAGGAGTCATTTCCTCAGTCTCCCCTCCCCCAGTGATCAGACTGTACATTGTAACTTTGTAGAAGGAGGAGGAGTCATTTCCTCAGTCTCCCCTCCCCCAGTGATCAGACTGTACATTGTAACTTTGTAGAAGGAGGAGGAGTAATTTCCTCAGTCTCCCCTCCCTCAGTGATCAGACTGACTGTACATTGTAACTTTGTAGCATGTCACAAGCTGAGGCTGAACTGTATCAGACATTTGTGAACAACCAAGAACCACACAGGTACCAGGATTTGAATGATTATGTGATCTCCGAGCCGGCATCTCAGCCTAAGAAACAGCTGGTGACCCTGGATGATGCCTGAAAAAAGGTGGCGCCGTCCTTCTGGAGAGAAAAGCAGATGTGTGCATTGTCGGGGGGGGGGGGGGGGGTGCTGTGATTTCTGTGAGAGGGAAGAAATACCTGGAAGGGTCACACTGACACAAGAAATGAATGTGGTCCGGGGTCCCCTGTGCTGGTGGAAGGGGGGAGGGGAGGGGTCAGGACCTGGCTGCGCTGTCTGTTCTGTCCTTCATTTGAAGATCCTTTCACTGTTTTTGTTGCTCTGATTGGATCTATATATAGAGATGAATGAAGTGGAATTCTTTTCAGCTGCTACAAAATGTTTTCTCATTCTCTGTAATTTAATAGAAATTATAGCAATTCTCAGGTAAATATTACTTTGCTTTTATTGAAAATTTGATAGAGTTGAATAAAACAAAATAAGAAATGATAGAATTCACCATAATGCAGATGAATGCAGGTCAGGATGTCCGTTGCGGAGCGCGGGGCCCCTTCCTCGGGGGGCCCCCAGTTGTAGGACATGTACAGCCCATAGATCGCTTTTATTTCCATTGTGGAGCGCGAGATTCTCGGATGAGTTGGACTCATGCAGCCAATCACCTGATTGGATTGTACCGTCCTTAAAAGGTAGTAGAGGGGGAAATCTTCCAATGGGGACACTAATTATGGTGAGCTGGGGGATCCCCAAGGAATTCCCTTAATTTGCAGGGATTTCCTCTCACTTCCTGTTTGGCTATGGGACAGGAAGTGAAGGGAAATCTCCACAATGGGACACAGATGGCGAAAAAAAAAAAAAATCTGACAGGAGTTATAACCCCTCCCCTTACTCTATCCAAAATGAAAAACAGAAGTTTTGCCTAAAGTTCTACTTTAATTGTATATGAATTCAATAGATTTTATTTTTTAATTTGTGAGTTATTAAAGTGAAGTTATTGCTTGTTGTGTATTTTTTTTTCTCTCCCTGTATTCTTTTCTGTTATAATAATTCACTTTATTCTATATTATTATTATTATTATATTAGTCAGTCATTAATACAGAAGTAAAAAGTAGAGCTGGACAAATTTGCGCACTGTATCCCTCTTCTTATTTCCTAAAGGCTCTTGTCTATTAACCACTTAAGGACCGGAAGGATTTACCCCCCTTAATGACCAGGCCATTTTTTGCGATACGGCACTGCGTCGCTTTTACTGACAATTGCGCAGTCGTGCGATGCTGTACCCAAACAAAACTGACGTCCTTTTTTTCTCCCCCGCAAATAGAGCTTTTTTTTGGTGGTATTTGATCACCTCTGCGTTTTTTGGGGTTTTTTTGCACTATAAACAAAAAAAAAACAAAAAACAGAAAATTTAGAAAAAAAAGCTATATTTTTTACTTTTTGCTATAATAAATATCCCCCAAAAAACTAGTTTAGTTTAGAGCTGTGTGAAGTTGGCACCCCATGTTTGTAAAACCTGAATAAAAATATACCATTCGTTTGTGCCGCGTTTGTGCTGATTTGTGCCGCAAAAATGAGCGTTTGTGCCGGTTCGGTTTCTGAGATATTAAACATTCAATTTAATGCAAGCCCCGCCCATTTTGCACCCCATGTCCCTGAATTTTAAAAACAAACGTGCCATTCGTTTGTGCCGCGTTTGTGCCGCAAAAATAAACGTTTGTGCTGCTTTGGTTGCGGAGATATTGTGCGTTATAGTTGCTGTAACCCCGCCCATTTTGCACCCCATGTTCCTGAATTTTAAAAACAAACGCACCATTTGTTTGTGCCGCGTTTGTGCTGGTTTGTGCCGCAAAAATAAACGTTTGTGCCGCTTTGGTTGCGGGGATATTGTGCGTTATAGTTGCTGTAACCCCGCCCATTCTGCACCCCATGTTCCTGAATTTTAAAAACAAACGTGCCATTCGTTTGTGCCGCGTTTGTGCTGGTTTGTGCCGCAAAAATAAAAGTTTATGCCGCTTTGGTTGCGGAGATATTGTGCGTTATAGTTGCTGTAACCCCGCCCATTTTGCACCCCATGTTCCTGAATTTTAAAAACAAACGCGCCATTCGTTTGTGCTGCGTTTGTGCCGCAAAAATAAACGTTTGTGCCGCTTTGGTTGCGGAGATATTGTGCATTATAGTTGCTGTAACCCCGCCCATTTTGCACCCCATGTTCCTGAATTTTAAAAACAAACGTGCCATTCGTTTGTGCCGCGTTTGTGCTGGTTTGTGCCGCAAAAATAAAACTTTGTGCCGCTTTGGTTGCGGAGAAATTGTGTGTTATAGTTGCTGTAACCCCGCCCATTTTGCACCCCATGTTCCTGAATTTTAAAAACAAACGTGCCATTCGTTTGTGCTGCGTTTGTGCTGGTTTGTGCCGCAAAAATAAATGTTTGTGCCGCTTTGGTTGCGGAGATATAGTGCGTTATAGTTGCTGCAACCCCCGCCCACATTGCACCCCATGTTCCTGAATTTTAAAAACAAACGCACCATTTGTTTGTGCCGGGTTTGTGCCGCAAAAATAAACGTTTGTGCCGCTTTGGTTGCGGAGATATTGTGCGTTATAGTTGCTGCAACCCCGCCCACATTGCACCCCATGTTCCTGAATTTTAAAAACAAACGCGCCATTTGTTTGTGCCGGGTTTGTGCTGGTTTGTGTCGCAAAAATAAACGTTTGTGCAGCTTTGGTTGCGGAGATATTGTGCGTTATATGTTGTCAAACCACATTGACTTTACACCTTGTTATTAAAGCTTACATACAGAACCTAAACTCAGCTTGGGTTTCCTTAATGTAAAGCTCCTCCCACTGTACTGGCACTGCACTTCATATTGTACCCTGAAAAAGGCACCTCTGCCGGGTTAGCCCCCCCATATCAAAATTTTTGAAAAAATCTTATGCAGTTTGTTAGATCTTTGTTAGATCAGGTTAGATCAACCGTTGTTTGCGTTAGATCTCACACAGAAGAAGCGATATTAACAGTTATTTGCTGGGGGGGCTAACCCGTCATCAGCCCCCCCTTATCAAAAAATTGACCAAACAGTTAGCTATTTTGGAAGCAATTTGTTAGATCCGGTATGATCAAGTGTTTTTAACGTTAGAGCTCACATAATTAGAGACTGATTAAGTGATTAATGTGGGGGGCTGGCCCCCCCTTATCAAATTTTCGGCCCAAAATTCATTCAGGCTAATAGATATTCGTTAGATCCGGTAAGATCAAGTGGTTTTAACGTTAGATCTCACATAATTAGAGACTTATTAAGTGATTAATGAGGGGGGGCTGGCCCCCCTTATCAAATTTTCGCCCCAAAAATCATTCAGGCTAATAGATATTGGTTATATCCGGTAAGATCAAGTGGTTTTAACGTTAGATCTCACATCATTTCAGAGATTTTCCACATCAAGAGATATTAGGTGGTACATATGGATGGGCTGGCCCCCCCCTTATATTCAGCGCAATGAAAATCACACCCAACTTTTGCTGCGGCGCAAAAACTTTTCCTCAGCTGCGGGGGCCCAACTTATGATCCTGCACACAAGCCCACTGCTTTCAGAAAATGCCCCTGACCTGAGCTCATCATTGCACATCCATTCCAGATGCTCATATGTGACATCACATACATCCCATACATCACATACAAGCACGTGGGCTGGATGCGAGAGGTGAATCAGCTGGATGAGTGTGCCAGGACAAGTAGATGTGTCTCATCTCTGCTTCCTTTTACCACTCTGCATATCACACATATCATAGATGAGAAGAGGGAACAGTGGTGGGAAAAATGAGCAGGAGGGGTTCAGATGTGGGACAGAAGAACAGGAGGGTACAGCCGTAGGGCAGATGTGCAGGGGGGGTTCAGTTTTGGTGCAGATGAGAAGGAGGTTCAGTGGTGGGACAGAAAAGCAGGGGGGGTAGAACAGTGGGGCAAATGTGAAAGGAGGTGTATTGGTGGGACAGATGAGCAGGAGGTTACAGTGGTGGGGCAGGAGAACAGGGGGAACATAGGTGGGGCAGGAGAACAGGGGGAACATAGGTGGGGCAGAAGAGCAGGGGGTACAGAGGTGAAACAGATGTGCAGGAGGTACATTAGTAAGGCAGATGAAAAAGCGGGTTACAGTGGTAGGGCAGATGAGAAGGTGATTCAGTAGTAGACAGAAGAGCATGGGAATATGGCGGTGGAGCAAATGTGCAGAGAGGTACAGTGGTGGGGCAGATGAGAAAAATGGTACATTGATGGGGTAGATGAGCAGGGGGTACAGTGGTGGTGCAGATGTGCAGAAGGTGCAGTGGTGGGAGGGATGCGAAGGGGGTTCAGCAGTGGGACAGAAAAGCAGGGGGGTACAGTGATGGGGCAGATGAGCGGGGGAGGGGTTTAGTGTTGGGCCAGATGAGAAGGGGGTTACAGTGGTGGGAAAATGAGCAGGAGGGGTTCAGTGTTGGGGCAGATGAGAAGGGGGTTTAGCGGTGGGACAGAAGAGCAGGGGGGTACAGCGGTGGGGCAGATGTGAAAGGAGGTGCATTGGTGGACAGATGAGCAGGGGGTTACAGTGGTTGGGCAGAAGAGCAGGGAGAACAGAGGTGGGGCAGATGTACAGGGGGTACAGTGGTGGGGCAGAGGAGAAAGGAGGTACATTAGTGGTACAGATGAGCAGGGGGTTACAGCGGTGGGGCAGAAGAGCAGGGGGAACAGAGGTGAGACAGATGTGCAGGAGGTACAGTGATGGGGCAGAAGAGAAAGGGGGTTACAGTGGTGGGGCAGATGAGAAAGGGGGTTACAGAGGTGGGGCAGATGAGAAAGGGGGTTACAGTGGTGGGGCAGATGAGAAAGGGGGTTACAGAGGTGGGGCAGATGAGAAGGGGGGTTACAGTGGTGGGGCAGATGAGAAAGGGGGTTACAGAGGTGGGGAAGATGAGCAGGGGGAACAGAGGTGGGACAGATGTGCGGGAGGTACAGTGGTGGGGCAGATGAGAAAGGGGTTTACAGTGGTGGGGCAGATGAGAAAGGGGGTTAGAGAGGTGGGACAGATGAGAAAGGGGGTTACAGTGGTAGGGCAGATGAGAAAGGGGGTTAGAGAGGTGGGACAGATGAGAAAGGGGGTTACAGTGGTAGGGCAGATGAGCAGATAAGTTCAGTGTTAGGACAGATGAGAAGATGGTTCAGCAGTGAGACAGAAGAGCATGGGGGTACGGTGGTGGGGCAGATTTGCAGGGGGTTACAGTGGTGGGGCAGTTGAGCAGGGGGGTACAGTGGTGGGGCAGATTTGCAGGTGATACAGTGATCTGAGGTGTGAAGGTGTATGAATTGGGGTTGATCTGAGGCGTGAGAGTGCAGGATGTTAATTTCTCACTACTAAAGTAGTTTACAGCATTTACTTTATAAAAAATCCTTTTCGTGTTTGAGATTGTAAAGTTGACTTTTTTTGTTATAAAATCGGCATGCTCAATTTCTTTGAAAACATTTTTTGGCACACTGCTCAAAAGGCTGCTTACCTCCTGGCCTATCAGTTTTTATTAAAGATGGAAAATGGGCTGTGGAGCAAGACCCGCTGTCGCCCAAAACTATTTTCTCATTTTCAATAATCAAAGAAGGTAAGGAAAAAAGGATGGAAAAGGTAAGAGGAGAGAAGGGGGGGGGGAGTGAAATGGCGTTGGTTCAGGATAACTATGGTGAACGGGCTCCAGAACTTATCTGTGACATTAAGTCCCAAGAAGGGCAGTACCCTCTGCGGAAACGACAAACTGGTTCCATAGTCCCCAAGTTTTTTTCTGTTGGTGTTGTGCAGTGAGTACTAGATCTCCCATCTCATTTGGAATGCAGTTTTTATAGAGTTTGGCTCAGATGGAGGAGACATGTAGCAGGAAAAAGCTGGATCACCAGGAACCTTGTATTCCGTAAATTTTTGCGTGGTTTATCTGTCTCCCAGAAGTGGATCAATTTAGGGCATGACCAAAATATGTGAAGTCGTGTTCCTCCATCCCCCTGGCATCTCCAACATTGGTCAGTAGTTGCAGGGCGAGGTACCACCTTGTTAACAGTTTATAGTTGGTCTCTTTAATTTTCGTACAAACCGATGATTTCAACGAAAATCTGAGGACATGTTGTATCTGAGCAGATGTAAATGTACGCCCCAGCTTACTTTCCCATTTGTTCAAGAACGGTAAGTGTGGTTGTTCAGCCGGACAGTTCAAGAGGGCGTATGTTTTGGATAGAGCCTGTGGAAGGGAACCCTCTTTGGAACAGTATGCTTCAAAGGACGCCAGGGGACAATTAAATCCCTGTGGATTGGGCAAAGTATTGAGAAAGTGTTGTAATTGTAGCTCTGTCCACAAGGAAAGTTTGAAGGGCTCATTAGCACTACTGTGGAAGGCCATTGGCCTCCCGTTAGGAAGTGGGATGCCTGGACCCTACCTGTTTGGCTTAGGGTCCGAAACATTTGCGGTTCCAGACCAGGGAGGAACCACGGTTTTTCTATGATAGGGAGCAATGGGGAATCAGGGAAGAAAGCCGGTTCTGTGTGCTGACCTGGGAGCATATGCGGAGTGTCGTACCCATTATGGGGTGTGACTTCAGCACAGGCGGTAGTTGGTCATAGCACCACAGAGCCCCTGGCAGCAGAATGTCAGTCTGGGCCTGTTCCAGTTGTGCCCACAATTTAGAGCAGCGATGCTAAAATTTATTAATTTTAAGCTACTGCCACAGGGGCCTAACTTCTCATATAAAATAACGAACTGTTATGTATTTATCATAGATTAAATAAAACATCTCACTGATCAAACTGCAACAAGCTTTTATCCCTACTTACATTGCGATTATTACTGATTTCTGCCATGTGCATGCTAGGTTTAATGCAATAATAACTTCATCTAACAATTATCTACTAACTTGGATGTTGTTATTGGCAAAGAATATGAAATCTCTGAAATGATGTGAGATCTTACGTTAAAACCTCTTGATCTTACCGGATCTAACGAATATCTATTAGCCTGAATGATTTTTGGCCCGAAAATTTGATAAGGGGGGCCAGCCCCCCCTCATTAATCACTTAATAAGTCTCTAATTATGTGAGATCTAACGTTAAAACCACTTGATCTTACCGGATCTAACGAATATCTATAAGCCTGAATGATTTTTGGCCAGAAAATTTGATAAGGGGGGGCCAGCCCATCCATATGTACCACCTAATATCTCTATTTTGATGTGGAATATCTCTGAAATGATGTGAGATCTAACGTTAAAACCACTTGATCTTACCGGATCTAACGAATATCTATTAGCCTGAATGATTTTTGGGCCGAAAATTTGATAAGGCCCCCCCACATTAATCACTTAATCAGTCTCTAATTATGTGAGATCTAACGTTAAAAACACTTGATCATACCGGATCTAACAAATTGCTTCCAAAATAGCTAACTGTTTGGTCAATTTTTTGATAAGGGGGGGCTGATGACGGGTTAGCCCCCCAGCAAATAACTGTTAATATCGCTTCTTCTGTGTGAGATCTAACGCAAACAACGGTTGATCTAACCTGATCTAACAAAGATCTAACAAACTGCATAAGATTTTTTCAAAAATTTTGATATGGGGGGCTAACCCGGCAGAGGTGCCTTTTTCAGGGTACAATATGAAGTGCAGTGCCAGTACAGTGGGAGGAGCTTTACATTAAGGAAACCCAAGCTGAGTTTAGGTTCTGTATGTAAGCTTTAATAACAAGGTGTAAAGTCAATGTGGTTTGACAACATATAACGCACAATATCTCCGCAACCAAAGCTGCACAAACGTTTATTTTTGCGACACAAACCAGCACAAACCCGGCACAAACAAATGGCGCGTTTGTTTTTAAAATTCAGGAACATGGGGTGCAAAATGGGCGGGGTTACAGCAACTATAACGCACTATATCTCTGCAACCAAAGCGGCACAAGCGTTTATTTTTGCGGCACAAACCAGCACAAACGCGGCACAAACGAATGGCACGTTTGTTTTTAAAATTCAGGGACATGGGGTGCAAAGTGGGTGGGGTTGCAGCAACTATAACGCACAATATCTCCGCAACCAAAGCGGCACAAACGTTTATTTTTGCGGCACAAACCAGCACAAACCCGGCACAAACAAATGGTGCATTTGTTTTTAAAATTCAGGAACATGGGGTGCAATGTGGGCGGGGTTGCAGCAACTATAACGCACTATATCTCCGCAACCAAAGCGGCACAAACATTTATTTTTGCGGCACAAACCAGCACAAACGCGGCACAAACGAATGGTGCGTTTGTTTTTAAAATTCAGGAACATGGGGTGCAAAATGGGCGGGGTTACAGCAACTATAACGCACAATATCTCCGCAACCAAAGCGGCACAAAGTTTTATTTTTGCGGCACAAACCAGCACAAACGTGGCACAAACGAATGGCACATTTGTTTTTAAAATTCAGGAACATGGGGTGCAAAATGGGCGGGATTACAGCAACTATAACGCACTATATCTCCGCAACCAAAGCGGCACAAGCGTTTATTTTTGCGGCACAAACCAGCACAAACGCGGCACAAACGAATGGCACGTTTGTTTTTAAAATTCAGGGACATGGGGTGCAAAGTGGGTGGGGTTGCAGCAACTATAACGCACAATATCTCCGCAACCAAAGCGGCACAAACGTTTATTTTTGCGGCACAAACCAGCACAAACCCGGCACAAACAAATGGTGCATTTGTTTTTAAAATTCAGGAACATGGGGTGCAATGTGGGCGGGGTTGCAGCAACTATAACGCACTATATCTCCGCAACCAAAGCGGCACAAACATTTATTTTTGCGGCACAAACCAGCACAAACGCGGCACAAACGAATGGCGCGTTTGTTTTTAAAATTCAGGAACATGGGGTGCAAAATGGGCGGGGTTACAGCAACTATAACGCACAATATCTCCGCAACCAAAGCGGCACAAACGTTTATTTTTGCGGCACAAACCAGCACAAACGCGGCACAAACGAATGGCGCATTTGTTTTTAAAATTCAGGAACATGGGGTGCAAAATGGGTGGGGTTACAGCAACTATAACGCACAATATCTCCGCAACCAAAGCGGCACAAACATTTATTTTTGCGGCACAAACCAGCACAAACGCGGCACAAACGAATGGAGCATTTGTTTTTAAAATTCAGGAACATGGGGTGCAAAATGGGCGGGGTTACAGCAACTATAACGCACAATATCTCCGCAACCAAAGCAGCACAAACGTTTATTTTTGCGGCACAAACCAGCACAAATGCGGCACAAACGAATGGCACGTTTGTTTTTAAAATTCAGGGACATGGGGTGCAAAGTGGGCGGGGCTTGCATTAAATTGAATGTTTAATATCTCAGAAACCGAACCGGCACAAACGCTCATTTTTGTGGCACAAATCAGCACAAACGCGGCACAAACGAATGGTATATTTTTATTCAGGTTTTACAAACATGGGGTGCCAACTTCACACAGCTTTAGTTTAGGCCGATATGTATTCTTCTACATATTTTTGTTAAAAAAAAATAAAAATATCGCAATAAGCGCATATTGATTGGTTTGCGCAAAAGTTATCGCGTCTACAAAATAAGGGATAGTTTTATGGCATTTTTATTATTATTATTATTATTTTATTTTTTTTACTAGTAATGGCGGTGATTAGTGATTTTTAGCGGGACCGCGACATTGCGGCGGACAGATCGGACACTTTTTTTGGGACCAATGACATTTATACAGCGAACAGAGCTAAAAATAGCCACCAATTACTGTATAAATGTCACTGGCAGGGAAGGGGTTAACACTAGGGGGCGATCAAGGGGTTAAGTGTTCCCTAGGGAGGTGCTTCTAACTGTGGGGGGGAGGGGAGTGACTGGGAATAGAGAGAGAGATCGCTGTTCCTGATCACTAGGAACAGACAATTTCTCTCTACATCCCTGACAGAACAGGGATCTGTCTGTTTACATTGACCAGATCCCTGTTTTGGCTCTTTCCCGCGATCGCAGGTGGCTGGCGGACATCGCGGCCACCAGCCAGGCGCATCCGTCTCTCCCCCCCCCCCATGCAGCGGGCGCGCCCACGCCTGCTATAGCCGTTTAAAGGGCCGACGTACAGCTACGGCGATATGCGGGAACGAGCCGACCTGCCGCAGTATAATGATGGCGGCTGGTCGGCAAGCGGTTATTGGGACGTTATAGGTGGCAATTTACATGTGAAAAACGTATTTCCCCTCAACCAAAACATCGCCCGTGGGATTTTTGAGAACTGCACCACACATTAAAAAAAACATCAGTTACTTAAAAAAATTTAATTTTTATTCAAATACAAACATTCAAAACGATGAAAAAAAATTCCATAAAGTATAACAGAGTATAGTGAATAATTACATATAGTACCGTGTATACACATCAAGAAATGACTAACTATGTAACTATATATAACTTAAGCCTCGTACACACGATCGGATTTTCGGCAGGGAATTGTGTAATGACAGACCGTTTGCCTAAAATCTGACCGTTAGTACGCTCCATCAGACAGTTGTTGGCCAACTTTTTGTTTTTTACCTCCATCTGTGGCCCCTGTTCTGTGGCCCTTTTGTCCACTCTACAGGTCTCGGACAGAGCAAGCCCCACGCTGTTTTGCCATTACACATCATTGCTCTTTAATTGAAAAGGACTTGATATTTTTATTGTTATATATTTTGTACTCTCTTGGATATATCGCCTCCTGAAGAAGTGAACTTTGTTTCACGAAACGCGCTGACAGTGATAGGATAACCAGTTGATATCCTATCACTGTCAGCGCGTTTCGTGAAACAAAGTTAGAGTGGGCAAAAGGGCCACAGAACAGGGGCCACAGATGGAGGTAAAAAACAAAAAGTTGGCCAACAATTGTCTGATGGAGCGTACTAACGGTCGGATTTTAGGCAAACGGTCTGTCATTACACAATTCCCTGCCGAAAATCCGATCGTGTGTACGAGGCTTAAGTTATATATAGTTACATAGTTAGTCAGGTTGAAAAAAAAAAAAAAAAGACACAAGTCCATCTAGTTCAACCAAATAAATAAATCAATAAATAAAAAATAACATCATACAATCTCATATACCCAATCCTATACCCACAGCTGATCCAGAGGAAGGTGAGAAACCCCAGCAAAGCATGATCCAATTTGCTACAGCAGGGGAAAAATTCCATCCTGATCCCCAGAGAGGCAATCAGATTTTCCCTGGATCAACTTTACCTATAAATGTCAGTACCCAGTTATATTCTGTACATTTAGGAAAGTATCCAGGACTTTCTTAAAGCAATCTACTGAGCTGGCCAGAACCACCTCTGGAGGGAGTCTATTCCACATTTTCACAGCTCTTACTGTGAAGAAACCTTTCCGTATTTGGAGATGAAATCTATTGTCCTCTGTGATGACTGTAAAGTGAATAACTCAACACCAAGTTCACTATATGGACCCCTTATATATTTGTACATGTTAATCCTATCCCCCCCCCCCCTTTAATCTCCTCTTCTTAGGAGAGAATAAACTCAGTTCCTCTAATCTCTCCTCATAGCTGAGCTCCTCCATGCCTCTTATCAGTTTGGTTGCTCTTCTCTGCACTTTCTCCAGTTCCCCAGATATCCTTTTTGAGAACTGGAGCCCAAAACTAAACTGCATATTCCAGATGAGGTCTTACTAAATGATCAAGGGTGGGATTAATGCACAAAATCCCCCTTGTAGACCCCCATTGTCAATCTAAACTTAGGTTTTGATGTAGTTAGCCCAGTCTCCATAATGGGGCCCACTATCCAATGGGGAGAGTTGTTGATAGGCCTCCACCCCTCCATGTCACCTCAGGCTTGAGACCTTTGCAGACAACCTTTCAATACACCTTAAAAGTTATTGTAAAGCTACTTTTTTATTTTTTTTTAAATAACAAACATGTCACACCTACCTCCACTGTGCAGTTGGTTTAGCACAGAGTTGCTCTGATCCTTGACTTCCAGGGTCCCCCGGCGGCTCCTCCCCGCATTGCATAAACCCCTAGGAGAAGTGCTCTCCCGAGGGGGTTACCTTGCGGGCGCTTTCCCAAGTCTAGCATTCGGCGTCAATAGATGCCGAATATAGGACTTGGTCCTGCCCCCCCCCCCCCCCCCCGCGACCACGTCATTGTATTTGACAGCAGCAGGAGCCAATGGCTGCGCTGCTATCAATCTATCCAATCAGGAGCCGAGAACCCCAGGCAGAGGAAGAGCGCGTCTCCTCCGTGGGAAATTACAGGGCTCAGGTGAATATAACAGGGGGGGGGGGGGGCTGGGGGGCCGGTCACTAGAAGAATTTTTCACCATAATGCATAGGACCCCTTCAAGCAATCTAAGCAAGCGTTCCTCACCACCAGAAGAACTATCGGGGTTCTTATTGCTGTCTGGGTCCTTGATGGGTAGATTCCCCCCTCTACATTTGTCCTGGGGGACCAATGTTACCGGAACAAAAAATTATGGAAAATCCAAAATGTTCCAGTTGTCATCATCTTTTTTTCTGACACATCTCCAGCTTTGCCCCCCCATTCATTCATTATTTCATAATAGTAGCGTGTACAGAAAGCGTAGAAGAGAAAAATGGAAGCGCACATCAAAAGCCTCCTAATTTCCAATATGACCAGAAGGTTTCAGCTGAATCCACTCCCATACCACCCTCTTTGACGTGTTTCATCCATTAGGGGCTTAGTCATAGAGGGCCTCTAGAATTAAGCCCAAGATGGGTGAAACACGTTAGAGGGCATGGTCTGGGAGTGTATGCAGATGAAGCCTTCCATCTCTCCTTTGTATGCTTCTAATAATCACACAAGACGAGCCCCGTGGGAGCTGCACCTGAAAGGGATTGAATTACCGAGCGACTGAATCAGTGGAGCCTGGAGCGGCGCTACAACTTCCGTGCCAAAAAAGTGGTTGTATTTTTTTTTTCTCTGTTGATGGTCACCAGAGGTTCCCACCTATTTTGTATAATTATTTATTTCACAATCATTTGATCTCATATATTTTGTTGAGGCTTTTTTGTAATAATTTGAGTTCTTGAAGTCAGGGTTTTTGTAACAGAAAATGATGGGAAATTCTAATTTTGTTTTAACTGTCGCCAGAACAAGAGGTGGGATTAAATTGGGTGACAAAGGGGGATTTCCCCTCCTTTTTTACCTTTAGAGAGACTTTCTGTTATTTTCCAGGACTGGAAGTGATGAGAAATCTCCCCAATGGGAAAGAGATGGGGGGGGGAAAAAAATGAACATTTCCTACGCCATACAAAATTTAAAGTGGTATTAAAGGTTCAAGCATGTTATACTTACCTGCTCCGTGTAATGGTTTTACACAGAGAAGCCTCCCAATCCTCCTATTTTCGGGTCCCCCCGCCGGGGCTCTTGGCTCCTCCCCCTTGACCAGTGCCCCCAGTAGCAAGCCACTTGCTATGGGGGACACTGGTGCGTACTCACTCCCAAGCCCTGCTCTATGCGTTCATAAGACACATAGGCTTGGAACCCGCCCCTGCTCTCTCCTAATTGGCTCACTGGATGTGATTGACAGCCGTGGGAACCACTGAACCAGTGGCTCCCGCTGCTATCTCAGCCAACGAGGAGAGGGAGTACCGGGACAGCCGAGGCTCCTGTGCACATCGCTGGATCGAGAGGGGGGCTCAGGTGAGTATTAGTGGGGGCTGAGGGAGGAGAAGTACACAGAAGGTTTTTATTTACCTTCATGCATAGAAGTACCGGGACAGCCGAGGCTCCTGTGCACATCGCTGGATCGAGAGGGGGGGCTCAGGTGAGTATTAGTGGGGGCTGAGGGAGAAGTACATAGAAGGTTTTTTTTACCTTCATGCATAGTAGTACCGGGACAGCCGAGGCTCCTGTGCACATCGCTGGATCGAGAGGGGGGCTCAGGTGAGTATTAGTGGGGGGTGAGGGAGGAGAAGTACACAGAAGGTTTTTTTTTTTACCTTCATGCATAGAATGCAACCTTCAGCCTTTACAACCAGCTTAAAGGGTTTGTTTACCATAAAAAATAAAAAAATAAAAAGGTCATCTAAGACCGTACACCCACCCCACACCACCCAGGTCCTCGCTGTACTTACCTCTGTGGGTGATGAGCAGTACCTACACAGCCGGTGTAGCAGTCCAGGGATTTGAAGTCCTCGCTCTCCTCCCTCTTCTTTTTGTAGGGTTTCCGAGACAGGTCAGAGAGATGCTCTGTGCACTCCCCGACCAATCAGAACCGCTCATCTGGTAGCTGGTAAGCTGCAACATATTACACTTTTTGTTCTAGGGTTTGGATACATTTTCAAAAAACCTCACAATGCAGCCAACCCCCCACCCCCCCTCCCCCAGAGAGGCAGTCAGAGCCATCCTCTGTATTACAACGTTATCATATTATCTCATGGAGACCAATAATTGTAACATTAAATAATTGTTACAACATCAAGAATGGCTCATTCCTCAGCTTTACTGCTCTCACTGTAAAGACCCCCTCCTTGTACTAACAGCAAAGTCTTTTTTGCACCATACAAAATTTTTGTACAATCCTTGGAATAAAAAAAAGTCAATATGCCAAATCGCTATATAGTCAATCGCCATCCTTCTCCATATGGCACATTGCAGCCAGCATCCTCATTACTATGAACAGAAACATGAAACGCATGAAACGCACCCTGACAATTCCTCTTATCTCCACCATATGAATGATGCTCGAAGCCAGCAGTGTCGGAGAAGATGGGGGTGAGGGAAGGTGAGAGTGGGGGAGGGGAGTGGTGGTGTGAAGTGCGTTTTGGAGGTTGAAGAAGGACGAAAGCTTCAGAGGTGCGACTCTATTGAATAAGTTCATATATAAAAGAGCGACATAAAAGAGCGCAGCGGGTAAAGAAACCCGAATGATACCTTCACAAAACCGAGCCGTCCCTGGATATATTATCTGTATACAGGGAGGTCACAGCTTCTGCACAAACACTTCACAAGCTCACAGTCACGTCTCATCAATGCCGTGTGGAAATACATTGTGTACTGTATAGGGGGGCATAAAGAGATGCCAGACCCCCCATCCCACCCTAGCAGGCAACAAGCAAGAAAAAAGTCAGGTCCAGGCGGGGGTCTTGTTGGGCTGCAAGAAAGAGAGCAGTAAGGTCCAGGCGGGGGTCAAGCAACAAGAGCGTAGTCAGGTTTGGTTTGGGGTCTTGGCAGGCAAGAGAATAATCAGATCAAGGCAGAAGCCGTGGCAAGCATCAAGCGAGAAAGTAGTCAGATCCAGGCAGAGATTTTGGCAGGCTTCAAGACAAGAGAGTCATCAGGTCCAGGCATGGGATCTTGGCAGGGGTCAAGCAAGAGAGTAGTCAGGTTTGGGAAGGGGTATTGGCAGGCAAGCGAATAGTCAGGTCAAGGCAGAGGTCGTGGCAAGCTGCAAGCAAGTAGTCTGATCCAATCAGAGATTTTGGCAGGCTGCAAGCAAGAGAGTCGTGAGGTCCAGTCATGGAGCCTTGGTGGGAGTCAAGCAAGAGAGCAGTCAGGTTTGAGAAGGGGCCCTGGCAGGCAAGAGAGTAGTCAGATCATGGCAGAGTTTGTGGCAGGCAGCAAGCAAATGAGTACTCAGGTCCAGGACAAGGACTTGACAGGTGGCAAGTAAGAGAGTAGTCAGGTCCTGGCAGGGGTCAAGCAAGAGAGTACTCAGGTCCAGGCAGGGGTCTTGGCAGGGGTCAAACAAGAGAGTAGTGAGGTTTGGGCAGAGGTTTTCGCAGATGGCAAGCAAGAGAGTAGTCAGCTTTGGGCAGTAGTCTTGGCAGGCAAGAGAGTTGGCAGGTCAAGGCAGAGGTTGTGGCAGGCAAACAAGTAGTAGGGTCCAGGCAGAGATTATGGCAGGTGGCAACCAAGCAAGTACTTGGGTCCAGGATGGGGACTTGGCAGGTGGCAAGCGGGAGAGTAGTCAGGTCCAGGAAGGGGACTTGGCAGGTGGCAAGCGGGAGAGTAGTCAGGTCCAGGAAGCGGACTTGGGAAGCAGCAACCAAGAGAGTAGCCAAGTCCAGGCAGGGGCCCTGGCGTGCAGCAAGCTAGAGAGTATTTGGGTTTGATCAGGGGTCTTGGCAGGCAGCATACAAGAGAGTAGTAGAGGAGTGGAGTGTAATAATAGCACTCCCTGTTGAAGGCTGGTAAGGTTCAAGCTCCTGTCTTACAGTTATCTGCAGCCTGCGGCATGCACACCTTCATTTAGCAGTTGGGTTGGCCATTACGTCTGCGGAAGTCTTCCTGAAAAGCTGCGGATTAATGACTTAAAGTACTGAAGTCACAGGATCAGCATGGTAGCCATATAACTAGTATTTTCAGCCACAGTTTCCTCTAAATCTTCTTGAAAAACTATTACAGAGACCATTTTTAAAGCCATGTGTTCTTATTACCAGCTGCACGTTTGAAGTGAGCAGTTCCCCCACGGCGATGTCTCAGGTGGCTCGGTATCAGAGAAGACAGAGAACCATTAAGCTTAATTGGCAGCCTAATGGTGACACGCATTCATAGCAGAAACCTGGGGGAAATTAATCGTGTAAACTAGGGACGTGACTGGGAGATGGCACCTCACCGTGTGCGCCAAACAAAAGCGGAGGAGAGGGATGGCTGCCCCCCCCCCCCCCTCACGCTACACGAGTCCCCCCTCCGATCATTTGTCATTAACGCAATCTACCTGCGGGAGGAAATTGCAGAAGAGCAATCAATATGGAGCTGAAAACGCGCACTAAGTGCTCTGAGGGGTCTCGTCTGTCATCTTACACGGTGATGGGAGATTCATTAACAAGCATCACAGACAGAGTTGAGTGTTCGGTTGATGAGACGTCCCCGCCGCGTTCGCCGAGTTCTGAGCTCCACCTGAGGGGCTTGGCGATGACGTCCGTGGGATACAGGAAGAAGGGATCAATAAAATCTACCGGCAATAATCATTATCGATGACACGGAGATGATGAGCGAGGCAACGACACAATGGGGTTGATTTACTAAAGGCAAATCCACTCCGCACTACAAGTGCACCTGGAAGTGCATTCGCTGTAGATGTGAGGGGAAGATCTGAAATGAGGGGAAGATCTGAAATGAGGGGAAGATCTGAAATGAGGGGAAGATCTGAAATGAGGGGAAGCTCTGAAATGAGGGGAAGCTCTGAAATGAGGGGAAGCTCTGAAATGAGGGGAAGCTCTGCTGATTTTATCATCCAATCATGTACAAGCAAAAATGCTGTTTTTTTATTTTCCTTGCATGTCCCCCTCAGATCTACAGCGACTTGGAAGTGCACAGTGGATTTGCCTTCAGTAAATAAATCCCCAATGTAACCACAGCAGATATCATCAATGTATGACGGCCTGAAGTATCGGAAAATGAAGTTGGTGGAACATCTATACAATGTATCAAGACTGAGACCCCTACTGATCAGAGCTCACGTCCTTCTGATAACGAGAATCGCTTTTCTTCCTCGTCCCATACCCGGGCACATCCGCCTGGAAATGCCAGCACCGCTTTTCATGATGCATTCCATAGGTACCCCGACTATAGGGATTCACTGGGGTGCCCTTCACCCATGTCTTCAAAGCCAAATACCTCCAATGGGCATCCAGTGATGGCTTTGTTGGTGTAGTCATTTTTCATGGTTTAACACTTTTGCTGCCAGAGCCATTTTTTGCACATATGTTTAAACCACCTCCTGCCCGCCATTTTTTCCCTCTCGCTCTGGAACGACGTCATATGACGTTGCCCCAGTGTCGCCGCTCACGCGCGAGCAGCGCGGTGATTGCAGGCGCTCCGTGTTCTTAGGACACGGTGCAACCCCATCTCGGTAAAGAGCCAGTGACACGTCTCTTTCCCCATGTGATCAACTGTGTTAATCTACAGCCGATCACATGTAAACAGGGAAGTGCCATTTATCGGCTCTCCTCGCCTCGCATTGTAATCAGGCACTGATAATCAGTGCAGCCCCAACAGTGCCCATCAGCGATGTCAGTCAGTGCTGCCTTTTAGTGCCCAGTGATGCCAGTCTGTGCCCATCAGTGACACGAATCAGTCCCCATCAGCGATGCCAGTCAGTGCTGCCTTTCAGTGCCGCATATCCGTGCTCATCAGTGCCGCATATTAGTGCCTCTGAATCAGTGCAGATAGGTCATCTGTAAAGGAACCGGTTTCTCCATCATAACTTCACCAGTGGTCACCAGTCTCCCGATCAGCAACATAAGAAGTTCCACCATAATATACAAAAGAATGTTAAAAAAAACCAATAAGTGCTTATGTACCGCTCCTGGGGTTCGATCCGATTGCTTCCTGGTCTGGGCGTGCGTGGTGACTTCACAAGTGTAAGCTCCGCCCTACGCCATTTGTCACAATTGACGTCATCGCCAATATCAACTTGCCAACGTCAATAGGCATATATATGCTGCATTTTGCAAGTGGTTTGCCAGAGGCTACGGCGAGAGACGCCATCAGCCATAACCCCAGGTATTGTTTTTCTTCAGCCGGCTAATTACCTGCTGGATCGTTTTCAGAAGCGGTTTCAGAAACCGCTGTTTCTCGGCTTACTGTTTTTACCAGTGCGCCCGAGAAACGATCTGGCCGGCTGGTCACAGAGGCAAACAGAGACCAGATCGTCTCTGATCGCCTCTATGGCCTTGGAGGAATGCAGCGACGTCATGACGTCACTTCTGGTCCAGGGTGGAAATAAACACTTTAAAAAAAAAAAAAATCTATTTTTTTTTATCATTTGCTTTAAAAAGGTAAAGGAGAGATTTGGGGTCTTTTTGACCCCAGATCTCTCCATAAAGAGGACCTGTCATCCCTTATTTCTATTACAAAGATGTTTACATTCCTTGTAATAGGAATAAAAGTGATAAAATATTAAAAATTACAGGAAGAGAGTAAAAATAAAAAATAAAATAAATAAGGAAAAAAAAAAGTAAAGTATCCCTATCCCTCTGCACTCAGAAGTGAATGCATACGTAAGTCACGCACGCATATGTGAACGGTGATCACACCACACGTGAGGTATCGGTGAGATCGCTAGAGCGAGAGCAATAATTCTAGCACTAGACCTCCTCTGTAACTCTAAACTGGTAAAAATTTTACAGCATCACCTATGGAGATTTTTAAGTACCATAATTTGCCCCCATTCCATTTTAAAGCGTGACATGTTATATATATATATATATATATTTTTTTTTTCTTTTTTCCCCAGACACCCAGACACCCTAGAGAATAAAATGGCGGTCGTTGCAATACTTTATATCACACCGTATTTGTGCAGCGGTGTTACAAGCGCATCTTTTTTTTAATTAAAGAATAAGACAAGCCCAATATTTTTTATATTGTGAAAGAAAATGTTATGCCGAGTAAATTGATACCCAACATGTCATGCTTTAAAAATTGCGCTCGCTCGTGGAATGGCGACAAACTTTGACCCTCAAAAGTCTCCAGCGGCGACATATAAAAATTTCTACAGGTTACCAGTTTTGAGTTACAGAGGAGGTCTAGGGCTAGAATTATTGCTCTCGCTCTAACGATCGCAGTGATACCTCACATGTGTGGTTTGAACACCGTTTTCATATGCGGCTGCTCACGAATGCATTTGCTTCTGTGCGTGAACTCGGCGGGACGGGGCGCTTTAAATTTTTTTTTTTCTTATTTCTTTTACTTTTATTGTAATGTAATGCAAACATCCCTTTTAATAGAAAAAAAAGCATGACAGGACCTCTTAAATATGAGATCTGGGGGTCAAAAAGAACTCAAATCTCATATTTACACTAAAATTCAATGATAAAAAAAAATGAAGACCGTTGGGCAGAAGTGACGTTTGACATCGCTCCCGCCATCCAATGTTATGAAGCCGAACCGGGGGGGGGGGGGGGGGCATCATCCCCTCACTCGGCTCCATGCCTCAAAGGGGAGAGGACCCAACCGTCACCAATGATGACCGTTGCCTGGCGAGATAAAAGTGATCTCGCAGCGAATCCACCACTGAGACCACTTTTATCAGAAAGAGGACCGTCCGCCGTTTAAGAATATACCGGGTTATGGCAGCTACCTGCGTCCATAACCCCGGTATTCTACGTCAAAGTATTGACATACAACGACGGCGGGGGGGGGGACCGCAAGTACAGTGGAACCTTGGTTTACGAGTAACGCGGGTAACGAGGGTTTTGAAAGACGAGCAACTTTTTTTTTTTTAAATTCTGATTCGGTTTGCGAGCGTTGCCTCGCAAAACGAGCAGAATTCAAGCGAATGGGGTGTGCAGTACAGCATTTGGCCAGAGGTGCGGGGGGGGGGGGGGGGGGGGGGGCGGTGACACTCGGAACGGTTCGGAGCCGTTCGGAAATACTCGGGATCACTCGGAAATACTCGGTTCCCGAGCCTTTCCGAGTTCATCCGAGCTGTCCCCGAATATTTCCGAGGCTCTCTGGCGCCCCCCCCAACCTCTGGCCACATGCGGTATTGCATGTAATAGAAGTCAATGCGGAATAAATTATCTTCGTTTCCATTGACTTCTATGGGGAAACTCGCTTTGATATGTGAGTGCTTTAGATTCTCCTGGAACGGATTATGCTCGTAATTCAAGGTTCCACTGTAGTTAAAGTGTATTTTTTTTTCCAAATAAATTGCATTTGAAAAACCGTTGCACTTTCGGACTACAAGCCCCAATCAGAACGTTCCAACGCGCATTGCACAGTCAACGGTCCGCTGTTGTCATCATCAGGAGACCCGCCCTGCGATGTACCAGGCAAACGTCAGACGCATGTAGGCAGGAAGCGGCTGCAAAGTGTCTGCAGTGGATCAGCAGCACCGATATGTAAAAGAGATCCAAAAAGGGAGAAAATAAGGATTATTTTAAGAAAAATGACAACTGTTGGTGGTATACAGTGCTCAGTGCATCGACGTTACATAGTGACAGTTTTACCCTGAAATGTTTTCGAGTTTGTCTTGTTTCTGGCTTAGCCGCTCCTCACCAAACGCCGCGTTCAGGAAAGGAAAGGGACACGGCAACCTTTTCTTATCTTTACCTAGCTACTAAAAATAATACTTCATTATATACAGCGTATTATATCATTATCTGCTCCTTCCAATCCCGCTTCCCATTAAAGACTCGAATACCGCTCTGACTTAAAGGGCAAAATGGAATTTTATTTTTTACCATCCTGAAAAAAAAAAACAAAATAATAAAAAAAAAAAAAGTAAGAAAAAAAAAATATTCTGCTGGAAACAAAACCTGTCGTGATTCATCAAATCAGAAAAGAATTACCATAACACAGAACGCGGAACGCCCCCGGCGAGGGCACGGGCGCTGCTTCTGGATTCCGGGAATTTCATCTCGTCGCCATTTCCAACATAATGATAAATTCTCTTTCATTTTCCGAGATCAATTTATCTGCAAAAAACATTGTTAAACGTTGCTGTTTTGCCGCGTCCCCGTCCCCCCCCCCTGCGGCTACCGCTCGAGTAATGTATTTTAAATCTGCCCGGCGGGAACGCAAGCCGTAATTTGCAGGGAGAACATCAACAAGGGCAACGGTGCCAAGGACAGGGACTTTGTACACCCAGACCCCCCCTAATCCCCCTGCCTGTTTTTACAATCTGGCCCGAAATGAAGGTTAACACCCCCCCCCCCCCCCCCCTTCCTATAAGGTGTACAGACAGCACGCAACTCAATGGCGCCATCTAGTGACCATAGGAAAGAATACATTTTATTTCAAGTGTAATATGACTTGTGAATTACCTTCTAAGAAGGCTTTGCTGTGCTGTGGACGGAATCCGTTGGGAGAGCTTTTTTGACACCTTTAGTCCCCCCTCTCACCATATCTTGTCTTGGATCAGCCAGGGTATGACATTGGGCTCCATTCACAAAAGCAGATCGCATTGCGGTATTTAGGCGTTTTCCAAAATAGCATACGCGATATCCTGAAAATGTCAATTCGCTATCGCTTTATGCGGGATTTACAGCATAAAGCAAAAACACTCAGTAAATACCGCATGGAAACAGGAATGAAAGTAAATTCACAAAAGGAAAAAAAAATTAAAAAATGAATGCGGTAAATAAGTATTATTTAAGGAACCGGCAGCCGTCTGCATCCTTAACAACCAGTAAAACAACATGGTTGTTAAGGAGCGGGCGGCCACCGCTGAGCCATCAGCTGTCAAAGGGGTTCTCCGCTGACAGGTGAATGTAAAAAAAAAAAAAAAAAAAAAAAAAAAAAAATGTTCATGGGGACAAGAGCCTCTTCTCTTCAACCCTGGCTGGTGGTTGTAGGGTGTCTGCGTGCGGGGGGGGGGGGGGGCTTATTCGGGATCTGGAGGCCTCTGAGCACCGCAACTCCGATCTAGGTAAGAGTCTCTGACGGAGACTCTTTACCACATGATCAGCCGTGTCCAATCACAGTTGATCACGATGTAAATAGGAAGAGCCGGTGATCGGCTTTTCCTTACTCGCGTCTGACAGACGCGAGTAGAGGAGAGCCGATCGGCTGCTCTGCTGACAGGGGGGGGGGGGGGGTCTGTGCTGATTGATTATCAGCGCAGCCCCCCCTCGGATCCCACCCAGGACCACCATCATGCCGCCCAGGACCACCAGGATGGCCACCCTAGACCCCCAGGGAAATAATAATTAGTGCCCAGGCAGTTGCCAATCAGTGCCCACTCACAATGCCTACCACTGCCAGTGCCACTAGGGATGCCTATCAGTGCCTCATATCAGTGCCGCGTATCAGTGCCCATCAGTGCCACGTATCAATGCCCATCAGTGCCGCCTATCAGTGCCCAGTGCCGCCTATCAGTGCCCAGCAGTGCCACCCATAAGAACCCATCTTTGCAGCCTTTCAGTGCCCATCAGTGTCGCCTATCAGTGCCCATCAGTGCCACCCATGAGTGTCCATCAGTGCCCATCAGTGCCGCATATCAGTGCCCATCGTCAGTGCCCGCTCACTGGTGCCACCTCATCGGTGCCGCCTTATCAGTGCCCATCAGTGAAAGAGAAAACGTACCTATTTTTACAAAATTTTATAACAGAAACAAAAGCAAATCTTTAATTTTTTTTCACAATTTTCTTTATTTGTTTAACAAAAAAAAAAAAAAACACAGAGGTGATCAAATACCACCAAAAGAAAGCTCTATTTGTAGGAACAAAATAATAAACATTTTGTTTGTGTACAGTCCAGTATGACCGCGCAATTGTCATTCAAACTGCGACAGCGCTGAAAGCTGAAAATTGGTCTGGGCAGGAAGGTGTCTAAGTGCCCTGTATTGAAGTGGTTAAAAAAGCAAAGCAAAAAAATGCCCCCCCAGTGCAGATCCATCATCGATCACACCGCCAACACCGCTTCTGATGAAGGCTCCCGTTGTCTGACAGCTCCACCGCCTCCCACCACTAAATAAATGTAAGCCCCGTACACACGATCGGATTTTCAACGGGAAATGTTGAATGTGAGGTTGTTGGCGGTAAGTCCGACCGTGTGTACGCTCCATCGGACATTTGTTGTCGGACTTTCCACCCAACAAATTTTGGCTGGCAGGTTCCCAAATTTTACGCCAACAAATGTCTGTTGTCGGATTTTCAAAAAGTCCAAAGTGCAAACACACATGCTCGGAATGAAGGAAGAGGTCGATCTTGTAGACGAGCGTTCGTAATGGAGATATCACATTCGTGACGCGGAAAATTATGAAATCTCTCGATTCAGCGCACAATTCACTTCTTCTTTATAATGGTATATTAATGAAGCTGCTTTGCTGGTGATATTCACAGAGTTCTGACAAACATATTTCTTTTTTTTTCTAGTGATCTCCAGAATAATATTTTTTTTTCCTACTGATCTGCTGAATATTATTTTTTTTTCCTAGTGATCTCCAGAATAATATTTTTTTTTCTAGTGATCTCCAGAATAATATTTTTTTTTTCTAGTGATCTCCAGAATATTTTTTTTTCCTAGTGATCTCCAGAATAATATTTTTTTTTCCTACTGATCTGCTGAATATTATTTTTTTTTCCTAGTGATCTCCAGAATAATATTTTTTTTTTCTAGTGATCTCCAGAATAATATTTTTTTTTCTAGTGATCTCCAGAATAATATTTTTTTTTCTAGTGATCTCCAGAATAATATTTTTTTTTCTAGTGATCTCCAGAATAATATTTTTTTTTCTAGTGATCTCCAGAATAATATTTTTTTTTCCTACTGATCTGCTGAATATTATTTTTTTTTCCTAGTGATCTCCAGAATAATATTTTTTTTTCTAGTGATCTCCAGAATAATATTTTTTTTTCTAGTGATCTCCAGAATAATATTTTTTTTTTCTAGTGATCTCCAGAATAATATTTTTTTTTCTAGTGATCTCCAGAATAATATTTTTTTTTCTAGTGATCTCCAGAATAATATTTTTTTTTTCTAGTGATCTCCAGAATAATATTTTTTTTTCCTACTGATCTGCTGAATATTATTTTTTTTTCCTAGTGATCTCCAGAATAATATTTTTTTTCCTAGTGATCTCCAGAATAATATTTTTTTTTCTAGTGATCTCCAGAATAATAATTTTTTTTTCTAGTGATCTCCAGAATAATATTTTTTTTTTCTAGTGATCTCCAGAATATTTTTTTTTCCTAGTGATCTCCAGAATAATATTTTTTTTTCCTACTGATCTGCTGAATATTATTTTTTTTTCCTAGTGATCTCCAGAATAATATTTTTTTTTCTAGTGATCTCCAGAATAATATTTTTTTTTCTAGTGATCTCCAGAATATTTTTTTTTTCTAGTGATCTCCAGAATAATATTTTTTTTCCTACTGATCTGCTGAATATTATTTTTTTTTCCTAGTGATCTCCAGAATAATATTTTTTTTTTCTAGTGATCTCCAGAATAATATTTTTTTTTCTAGTGATCTCCAGAATAATATTTTTTTTTCTAGTGATCTCCAGAATAATATTTTTTTTTCTAGTGATCTCCAGAATAATATTTTTTTTTCTAGTGATCTCCAGAATAATATTTTTTTTTTCTAGTGATCTCCAGAATAATATTTTTTTTTCCTACTGATCTGCTGAATATTATTTTTTTTTCCTAGTGATCTCCAGAATAATATTTTTTTTTCTAGTGATCTCCAGAATAATATTTTTTTTTCTAGTGATCTCCAGAATAATATTTTTTTTTCTAGTGATCTCCAGAATAATATTTTTTTTTCTAGTGATCTCCAGAATAATATTTTTTTTTTCTAGTGATCTCCAGAATAATATTTTTTTTTCCTACTGATCTGCTGAATATTATTTTTTTTTCCTAGTGATCTCCAGAATAATATTTTTTTTCCTAGTGATCTCCAGAATAATATTTTTTTTTCTAGTGATCTCCAGAATAATAATTTTTTTTTCTAGTGATCTCCAGAATAATATTTTTTTTTTCTAGTGATCTCCAGAATATTTTTTTTTCCTAGTGATCTCCAGAATAATATTTTTTTTTCCTACTGATCTGCTGAATATTATTTTTTTTTCCTAGTGATCTCCAGAATAATATTTTTTTTTTCTAGTGATCTCCAGAATAATATTTTTTTTTCTAGTGATCTCCAGAATAATATTTTTTTTTCTAGTGATCTCCAGAATAATATTTTTTTTTCTAGTGATCTCCAGAATAATATTTTTTTTTTCTAGTGATCTCCAGAATAATATTTTTTTTTCCTACTGATCTGCTGAATATTATTTTTTTTTCCTAGTGATCTCCAGAATAATATTTTTTTTTCTAGTGATCTCCAGAATAATATTTTTTTTTCTAGTGATCTCCAGAATAATATTTTTTTTTCTAGTGATCTCCAGAATAATATTTTTTTTTCTAGTGATCTCCAGAATAATATTTTTTTTTCTAGTGATCTCCAGAATAATATTTTTTTTTTCTAGTGATCTCCAGAATAATATTTTTTTTTCCTACTGATCTGCTGAATATTATTTTTTTTTCCTAGTGATCTCCAGAATAATATTTTTTTTCCTAGTGATCTCCAGAATAATATTTTTTTTTCTAGTGATCTCCAGAATAATAATTTTTTTTTCTAGTGAGCTCCAGAATAATATTTTTTTTTCTAGTGATCTTCAGAATAATATTTTTTTTTCTAGTGATCTCCAGAATAATATTTTTTTTTCTAGTGATCTCCAGAATAATATTTTTTTTTCCTACTGATCTGCTGAATATTATTTTTTTTTCCTAGTGATCTCCAGAATAATATTTTTTTTTCTAGTGATCTCCAGAATAATATTTTTTTTTCTAGTGAGCTCCAGAATAATATTTTTTTTTCTAGTGATCTCAAGAATAATATTTTTTTTTCTAGTGATCTCCAGAATAATATTTTTTTTTCTAGTGATCTCCAGAATAATATTTTTTTTTTCTAGTGATCTCCAGAATAATATTTTTTTTTTCTAGTGATCTCCAGAATAATATTTTTTTTTTCTAGTGATCTCCAGAATAATATTTTTTTTTCCTACTGATCTGCTGAATATTATTTTTTTTTCCTAGTGATCTCCAGAATAATATTTTTTTTCCTAGTGATCTCCAGAATAATATTTTTTTTTCTAGTGATCTCCAGAATAATAATTTTTTTTTCTAGTGAGCTCCAGAATAATATTTTTTTTTCTAGTGATCTTCAGAATAATATTTTTTTTTCTAGTGATCTCCAGAATAATATTTTTTTTTCTAGTGATCTCCAGAATAATATTTTTTTTTCCTACTGATCTGCTGAATATTATTTTTTTTTCCTAGTGATCTCCAGAATAATATTTTTTTTTCTAGTGATCTCCAGAATAATATTTTTTTTTCTAGTGAGCTCCAGAATAATATTTTTTTTTCTAGTGATCTCAAGAATAATATTTTTTTTTCTAGTGATCTCCAGAATAATATTTTTTTTTCTAGTAATCTCCAGAATAATTCCCACAAGGGACTCCTCTCATTTAATTTAAGTACCGCCCCTTCTGCAGATTTACTTTTTCTTTATTTATCTAAACTTACCCATTAAAGCAGGAAAAAAAGAACACAGATGTGGTAGATGAATTTGTTTCCTTTATTTTCACTCGGTGATCCCACCAGTAACACACTTCCTGTCCCAGGGTGTGGAGGTGGAGCAGCGTTGTCACCCTAAGACCAGACTACAGAACACCCCCCTCCTCCTCTTCATTT
>JBBDGP010004559.1:0-32500 GCA_037952835.1 Lithobates septentrionalis | reverse complement strand
ATAATAAATGCGCATTTTTCTGCTGGCAAAAATATGTATATTTCTTACAAAAAGGTGAACTGATCCTTTAAAAAAGTCACCAGTAAGATTATCTGAAATCCATCAGTAATGCCTTCCCATAATGCCAGCAATCACACACACAGAACATGCCAACAATGCAAGGCAATAGGATACTGTGCACTGTGATGTCATCCCAACATGATTCAGGCCCGGGTGCTGGAGGCGAGAGCACAGTGCGGTGATGGCCATCAATACTGCAATAAGCAGGCTAAAAGTGAAGCTAGAGGATCATAAAGAAGTTAGAAGAGCTTACAATCTATTAGGGTATAAGGGAGGAAAAAGGAGGTAGAAGAGCTATTAGGGTATAAGACAGGATACATGGGGTAGAAGAGCTTAGATTCTATAAGGATAGAAGAGGAGGATACAGAAGGTAGACAAGCTTACAATCGAGTATAAGGAGGGGTAAAGAAAGCAGAAGAGCTTACAATCTATTGAAGTGATTGTAAAGTCTTGTTTTTTTTCCTCTAGGAACCAGTTATACTTACCTGCTCTGTTGCAGTGGATTTGCAGAGAGCAGCCCGGATCTTCCTCTTCTCGGGTCCCTCCCTCAGAGTCAGAGGCGTAACTAGAATCTTCAGGGGCGGTGCAAGAAACCATGAAGAGCCCCCAGCAGGGGCGTTGCTAGGTCTACAAAAGATCCCGGGCTAGAGCCCATAGCAGCGAAGTAAAGAAAGTCATACGTTTGGGCGAGCATACACATGTATACAATATACATGTGTGTGTGTGTGTATGTAATAATAGGATTTTTTATTACAGCTTACCTGTAAAATCCTTTTCTTTCGACGGACATCACGGGACACAGAGCCACAGTAATTACTGATGGGTTATAGGGTATCACTAGGTATTGGACACTGGTCACACCCCAATCAGGAAGTTCAACCCCCTATATAACCCCTCCCCTTCCAAGGATACCTCAGTTTTGTAGCAAAGCAGTATAGGTGTATTAGAAGAGGGGCGGGACCTCTGTGTCCTGTGATGTCCGTCGAAAGAAAAGGATTTTACAGGTAAGCTGTAATAAAAAATCCTATTTTCTTTTCTCGGACATCACGGGACACAGAGCCACAGTAATTACTGATGGGATGTCCCAAAGCAATGCCAACTGAGGGGGGGGGAATCACAACCAAGTAGGGTGCAATCAGACCTGAGGACCCTGTACCGCTGTCTGCAGCACACTACGCCCAAAGGCGATATCCTCATGCCTTCCTACATCCACCTGATAGAATCTGGTGAATGTATGAACTGAAGACCAGGTTGCGGCCTTGCAGATCTGAGCCATAGAGGCCCGGTGATGCACTGCCCAAGAAGCACCAATAGCCCTTGTGGAATGTGCCTTGATCTGAAATGGAGGAATCTTCTGTTTCAAACCGTAAGCTTGAATAATCAACTGTCGAATCCATTTTGAAATGGTCGCTTTTGACGCTGCCTGTCCTCTATTGGGACCCTCCGGCAGCACGAACAAGACATCCGTCTTGCGAATCTGAGCAGTTGCCTCCAGATAGGTCTTGACTGCTCTTACTACATCCAAAGAATGTAATGACCTTTCTTCCGAAGAACAAGGTTCTGGAAAAAAGGAAGGCAGAACATCTTGGTTTAGATGAAAATCTGAAACCACCTTCGGTAAAAAACTAGGATGAGGGCGCAGTACCACTCTATCCTTGTGTATAATCAAGTAAGGCTCTTTACAGGAAAGAGCTGCTATTTCTGATACTCTTCTAGCAGAAGAGATAGCTACCAGGAAAATTAGTTTCCTCGTCAGTAAGACCAAAGGAATCTGACGTATTGGTTCAAAAGGTTGTTTTTGTAACACCGATAGAACCAAGTTCAAGTCCCAGGGGTTTAGGGGCGCCCTAACCGGAGGATTAAGACGCATCACCCCCTGTATAAAGTTTCGGATCAGAGAATGCGAAGCAAGCGGCCGTTGGAACAACACTGATAAGGCCGACACCTGGCCCTTGATACTCAAAGCCAGCTTCATCTCTAATCCTAATTGTAGAAAATCCAGAATTCTACTTATGACATATTTCCTGGGATGCCAACCCCTGGATTCACACCAGGATACATAAGCTTTCCAGACTCTATGATAAATCATTCTGGAAGCTGGCTTCCTTGCATTGATCAAGGTAGATATGACAGGACCTGAAAGCCCACGATTTTTCAGAACGTGGGATTCAATAGCCCACCCGTCAAATCTAGCATTTGTGAGGCAGGCTGGAACACCGGACCTTGAGCTAACAGGTCTGGGTGTATCGGTAGGGTCCACCGGGAACCCACCATCATCCCTGCTATTTCTGCTTATCAGGTTCTTCTGGGCCAAACGGGGGCCACCAGAAGTGCCGACTTCCCTTCTTGCCTGAGACTGCGAAGGAGCCGTGGCAGTAGCAGAATGGGAGGGAATGCATAAATCGGTGACAGCCGATGCCACGGAATCACCAACGCATCCGTCCTGCCTGCAAGAGGATCCCAGGCAACCGGTAGGAAGGATTTCCCCTTCTGATTTCCGGTTTTCGGGTATGAGCCATCAACTGAGGCTCTGACGCATCGCATGCGACAGGTGCATTGGAAAGTTTAATGCCTGCACCTTCCTGTTCCAGGTCAACAGAATACTGTGTTGCAACAGTTCTGCTTGGAACTGCGCATAGGGAACTGCTTCGAATGAAGCCACCATCTTCCCCTGCAGCCTCATACAAAGGCGGACAGAAAGACCCTTCTTGGCCCTGACTGTCAGAATCAGCTCCCTTAGAGCAGTGATCTTTGCCTGCAGACACTTCAGTTAAGCAGGAAAAACTGGGCACATGTAGGCCTGCATCTCTGATGCCTATTGATGTCAGAAATTCTTCTCCCTGCAGGACGGAGATTACTGTCTGAATTGATTCCAAACGGAAGGACTGCATCCTTGGGAATCGTTTCAGATCTCTCAAATCCAAAATGGGTCTGTCGTCCCCATTTGGTTTTCGGACCATAGAAAGATTGGAACAGAGTCTCAATCCGTGATCCTTTGTGGGAACCCCCACAATGACCTCTTGCGACCAAAGTCGCTTTATCGCTAGAAGGAGCGACTGCTTCTCTTCTGGTTTTCTGGGAACACCTGATCTGAGGAAACGAGGAGAGGGACATTCTTGGAACTCCAGTCTGTACCCTAAGGTTACCATGGAGATTACCCATCTGTCCTGGAAGTCCTTCTGCCAGGGCCCTGAGAGCTGCAGCAGTCTTTCCCCCCACTCGAGCGAGCGGGGCGCCCCTTCATGAAGAGGTCTTAGTGTCTTGCTTAGAAGACCTTTTCCCCCAGGATTTCTTGTGTCCCTGGGGTTGACTCTTGTTTCTTGCCCCAGATGGAGGAGACCGTCGTGACTGCCTGGAGGCTGATGCCCCTGGCGCTGGGGAAAGAGTCCGTTTAAAAGAGGGACGCTAATGCCGCGTACACACGGTCCTACTTTTCGTCTACAAAAGTCCAACGGACGCTGATGGACTAAAGCTGGCTGGTAATACGATCGTGTGTGGGCTTCTCCGGACTTTCAACTGACTTTTTTAGCCTCAAATCCGACGTACTTTAGATTTGAAACATGTTTTAAAACTTTACTTCGTAACTACGACGGACCCCGAAATCCGCTCGTCTGTGTGCTAGTCCGACGGACAAAAAGCCACGCCTAGGGCACCTATTGGCTACTGGCTATGAACTTCCTTATTTTAGTCCGGTGTACGTCATCACGTACGAATCCGTTAGACTTTTGTGTGGTCGTGTGTAGGCAAGTCCGTTCGTTAGAAAGTAGGCCGCAAGTCCGCCGCAAGTCCACCGAAAGTCTGCCGGAAGTCTGTCGGACAGGCTGTCCGACTTTTGTAGACGAAAAGTACGACCGTGTGTACGCGGCATTACTCTTCTTCTTATCAGGTAAGAGTACTTTTCCCACAGTTTTTCAACCATAAGATTCTACGTATATGCACCAACCCAAGCGAGAGGCGAGAGGTTTGCACGATAGAATCTCTAATGGCGTCAACAGCATAACATAAAGCCGCAGGAAGGTTGGCAAACCCCTGGGCCTGCTGTTCAGGTAATACTTTGATGACCTGCTTAACATGGTCTCTTAAGTATTGACAGACTCCAATCGCTGCTACTGCAGGTTGGGCCACTGATCCTGCTAAGGAAAAAACATCTTTCAATAAGAAGTCCATCTTTTTTATCCACAGGATCTTTGAGCATCTGAGCATTGTCTACAGGACAAGTCAGATTACTATTTACAGAGGAAATGGCCGCATCAATGGCCGGTATTCCCCACCTCTTAATAAACTTTTCTTCCATAGGATAAAGTGTAGAAAACTTTTTCGGCGGAAGAAATCGCTTATCTGGGTGATTCCACTCAGAATAAAGCAGCTTTTCAAGTAATTTATGAACAGGAAAAGCATGTGCTGCTTGGAAAGGTTTCAGTGACCCCAAAGCAGAAGAGGTTTCTGTAGTAGTTTCAGGTATGGGCAACTTAAATGTGGAGCGGACCAAACCAGTGAGGATCTGCACTAAGACTTTCTCCTCTTGGGAAGTCGCAGAGGGTCTCTCTCCACCTGAATCCTCCGAAGAGGAATCATCCATCCCATCCCGATCCTCTGAAAGGGATTCATCTCCTTTATCCCAGAGCTCCTCTGACTGAGGGTCTTGGGGAGCAGAGGAAGGCCTTGTGCGTTTTCTTCCACTCAGTGAAGATGTAATCGCGGCCATTAGTTTTTTCTCTAATCCAGAAATGGTTGAGGAAAAAACTTCTTGTGTAATGTACACAGGGGCTGAAGTGCCGGCAGCAGATGTAGCCCCTAACCCCAATGGCTCTCCCTGTCCAGCTGCCCCTGGTCCCTCAGGAGGGGATGGTGTAGCAGACAGGGGGTCCTCAGAACCTGAACGAGACCCCCTAGTGCCTCCGGTTCTAGGGGTGCTTGAACCTCTTCTACCCATAGTGCAAAGCAACAAGGTGTGAGGTATCAAAAACGAACACTGACTGCTGAGCGATGTAGTCTGGCTAAAAGCCTTGCTACCAAATGCCCAATCCGGTGTTCTTTAGTGAATGCAGCCTAGGGGAATGCCTGTGTCCCACCTTACATGTGACTGTCAGCTCTGTGTCTCTCCAAAGCTCAGAGCACCTGTACAGTGTGCTTTAAATAGCCTTGCTTTCTGGCACTGTGGGCGTCTGGGCACGCTGACGCTGTGCTGACGCCCCGCCCCCCCCCCCTCGTTTTTGAAAAACGAGCGCTTCCCGCGCGAGCCGACCCTTTCTGACAAGCCTGAAGGGAGGCTGGGGTTGGGGGAATAAGGAGGAGGCCGGCAGTGATGGGCCCTGCATCGCAATGCGGCTTCGGTGGCGGTAGCGGCTGTGACAGTGCGGTCTCACCCGCCTTACAGCATACCTGAGCCTTTCCCTAGCCTGGGGGGACCATCCCAGCAGAGAAAACCCCCCACCATCTACCTTTGGAGCTGGAGGAAGAGCCTGTGCAGCGGACGCTGACACAGATCAAGCATGAGAAGGTTTGTGCTCTTGGCCGCCCCCGGTGGTCACAATAGGCACAGCATGCATTCACTTTAAAGGAGAAGAGCCACTAGAATTTAAAATTCTGTGGAATCTCCTCTTACCTTATCCAGGCCGCAGGGTTCAGTTTACACAGACCCAACCTTCGCCTCTCACGGTGGGCTCCGTTTGTGAAAAACCGTCAGAGACTGGGGCCCCATCAGTAGGGGATCCTTCAGTTCTGGGCCTGTAAAGCAGCTCGCCAGAAATTAGGAAGTTTAAAGCCATTTTCTGATCCGCGGGTCCAGCTCTCTAAAAAGAGAAGCGTTACAGGTAAAACCTTGTTTCTTCGGACACGAGGCCGGGTACCATTCAATTCGGCATGAAAAGACACTGAATGGATCCGGTCGCCTGGCTTGCCCCAGTATAGGATCTTAGGATATTCCTTTTGGAGCTTCAGCACAGGACATCTTTGCACGTCCAACACCTAAGACACTGGCGTAAAAACTGAGGTATCCCTGGAAGGGGAGGGGTTATATAGGGGGTTGAACTTCCTGATTAGGGTGTGACCAGTGTCCAATACCTAGTGATACCCTATAACCCATCAGTAATTACTGTGGCTCTGTGTCCCGTGATGTCCGAGAAAAGAAAATAAATAAAAATATATATATATATATATATATATATATATATATATACACACACACACACACACATTATATATAAAATATACTTACATATCTGAGTGCGGATCCCCCCTTACATCAGGGTCCCCAGAGAGCCCCCCTACATCAGAGTTACCAGAGAGCCCCTCTTACATCAGGTTCCCTAGAGAGCCCCCCCCCCAATCAGGGTCCCAGGGTCCCCAGAGAGCCTCCCCTTTACATCAGGGTCCCCAGAGAGCCTCCCCTTTACATCAGGGTCCCCAGAGAGCCTCCCCTTTACATCAGGGTCCCCAGAGAGCCCCTCCTTACATCAGGGTCCCCAGAAAGCCTCCCCCCTTTTAAATCAGGGTCCCCAGAGAGCCTCCCCTTTACATCAGCGTCTCCCACAGAGCCCCCCCTTACATCGGGGTCCCCAGAGAGCCCCCCTTACATCGGGGTCCCCAGAGAGCCCCCCTTACATCGGGGTCCCCAGAGAGCCCCCCCTTACATCGGGGTCCCAGAGAGCCCCCCCTTACATCGGGGTCCCCAGAGAGCCCCCCCTTACATCGGGGTCCCCAGAGAGCCCCCCCTTACATCGGGGTCCCCAGAGAGCCCCCCTTACATCGGGGTCCCCAGAGAGCCCCCCCTTACATCGGGGTCCCCAGAGAGCCCCCCTTACATCGGGGTCCCCAGAGAGCCCCCCTTACATCAGGGTCCCCAGAGAGCCCCCCTTACATCAGGGTCCCCAGAGAGCCCCTCCTTACATCAGGGTCCCCAGAGATCCCCCCCTTACATCAGGGTCCCCAGAGATCCCTCCTTACATCAGGGTCCCCAGAGATTCCCTCCTTACATCAGGGTCCCCAGAGATCCCTTCCTTACATCAGGCTTCCAAGAGAGCCCACACCCCTTTACATCAGGGTCCCAAGAGAGCCCTTCCTTATATTAGGGTCCCCAGAGAGCCCCCCTTACATCAGGGTCCTTAGAGATCCCTCCTTACATCAGGGTCCCTAGAGAGCTCCCCCTTACATCAGGGTCCCTAGAGAGCTCCCCCTTACATCAGGGTCCCCAGAGAGCTCCCCCTTACATCAGGGTCCCCAGAGAGCTCCCCCTTACATCAGGGTCCCCAGAGAGCTCCCCCCTTACATCAGGGTCCCCAGAGAGACCCCCCCCCCTACATCAAGGTCCCCAGAGGGCCCCCCTTACATCAGATTCCCCAGACAGCCGCCCCCACCCCTTCCAGAGGTTCTCCTGTACCTGGCTGGTCTACGCTGTGCACCTCCAGCCCCCAACACAACTCTGTACCCACCACTTGGAGTGAGGTGGGAAGCGGCGATCGGCAGCTCTATGGTGTCCGTGGGCAGCGGGGTCTCCTTGGGGCTAGTAGTTCTCTTCCCCGAGTGTATACAATGGAGAGGGGACGGGCCTCCTACCCGAGCATGTATCAGCAACAGTGTACAAGCAGAGCGACTCACTTGTACACTGAAGAGTGAATCGGATACATGCTCGGGTCAGAGGCCCCTCCCCTCTCCATTGTATACACTCGGGGAAGAGAACTACTAGCCCCAGGGAGACCCCCGCCGCCCACGGACACCATAGAGCTGCCGATCGCCCCCTCCCACCTCCCCCAATACATACTAAACTGACAGCCAGAGGTGCAGGGGGGGAGATGCCGGGTCTTGGGCCCCCCCCCCCCACAGTAGCAGAATGCAAGGGCCCAGTCGCAAGTGCGACTGCAGCGACCCTTATAGTTCCGCCACTTCTCCGAGTCACAGCTCCCTGTGTCCATTCAGACATGGAGCCCCGGCTCGGCCCCGTCCCTCTCTCTCCCGATTGGTTAACTGACTTTGATTGACAGCAGCAGGAACCAATGGCGCCGCTGCTGTGTCTCAGCCAATCAGGAGGGAGAGCCCCAGGCAGCCAAGACACTCGTGGACATCGCTGGACAGAGATGGGGCTCAGGTAAGTATTAGGGGGGCTGAGGGGGGGCTGCACACAGAAGGCTTTTTATCCTAATGCATAGAATGCACTTTACAGAAGGTAGAAGAGCTTACAATCTATTAGGGAATATCTGAAAGGATATAGATGGCAGAAGAGCTTACAATCATTTAAGGTATAACAGAGGATACATAGGGTGAAAGAGCTTACAGTCTATCAGGGTATAAGGGATGATATAGAAGGTAGAAGAGCTTACAATCTATTAGGGTATAAGGGAGGATAGAGAGGGTAGAAGATCTTACAGTCTATTAGTGTATAAGGGAAGATCGAGAAGGTAGAAGAGCTTACAATCTATTAGAGTTAAAAGGCAGAATAGAGGAGGTGGAATATCTGACAGTCTAGTAGGGTATAAGGGAAGGTGTAGATGGTGGAAGAGCCTTAAAATCTAACTCAATCATTTGGAGGTGGGTTCACATACTTTTGGCCATTTCAGCTCCTATACTGTATTTAGATGCTGTTAACATAAGAAGGATGATGGCTAAAGCGCATTGTCCCACAGCAACCAATCAAAACTGAGCTTCTGCTGTGCTGACTGCAGGAAACTGAAATCTGACTGGTTTCCTTAGCATGAAGCCCACCATTGCCCCTTACAATAGTTTACTAAATAAACTCACCAGATCAGTATAAGTAACCCCAAGGCCACCCCGCCCCACCCCCCCAAGAGGACACAAAATACCTGGAAGCAGCTCTCGGAATTCGGTGACACAGCAGCCGCCCCACTCCCGCGCCGGGTTACAGGCCACCTCCATCTCATCCGGAGTCACTATGGGCCGGTAGAAATCGCTGGAATCCAGCAAGGAGTTCTCCGCACAGGCCACCAACACAAAGATGTCCACCTCCAGGAAGTTGCCCAGCTTGGCCGGGTTCAGCTTCCCCATAGACAGCATGTAACTCTTCTTCCCGGCTCGGCGGATGACGTCCTTCAGGTGGGCAGAGCCGACAGATAGTCTGACACACCCAGAGTGCCCACCAGAATGCCGACCACCCTGAGCGTCCCGGGCCTTCTCTATCAGGTAGAAGCGCTTCATCAGGGCGCGGTTGACATTCAGTCCTTCCTTCCTGCCCTCCCCGGTCTCGGGGTTGAAGCTGAAAAAGGGGCACCGCGGCCAGGTCAGCAGGAGGTTGCTGAGCGTTGGACCTTCTGCTCCGACGTAAAATAAGCTGTAGGCATCTGGCCAGAGGGTCAGATCAGGAGAGAAGCTCCGGGCCAAACCTGCGGACCTCACCAGAAGGAACATCGGTGACCCAGGAGAGCTTTGTGGCTACTACACGGCGGGGTACGTCCGGGCCAGGCGTGCTTCCAATTCACCTGCAGAGCAAAGATGAACAATGTGCAGGAAGTACAGTCATCAGAGGAGAGACTTCACATCATCAATTCCACGTCATAGAGCAACAGAAATATGTAGCACCAACATAGGCCCCAGCACTGTACAAGAATATACAAGGTGGAAGAGCTAACACTCTATTAGGGTATAAGAGAGGATACATAGGATGGAAGACCTGGCACTCTATTAGGGTATAAGAGAGGATACAGAAGGTAAAAGAGCTGACACTATTCGGTCTTAGGAAGGATACAGAAGGTAGAAGAGCTTACAGTCCATTAGGGTATACGGGAGGATACAGAGGGTAGAAGAGCTTACAATCTATTAGTGGGTAAGGGAGGATATAGAAGGTGAAAAAGTGTACAAAGAGTATAACAAAGGAGGCAGAAGAGCTTACAATCTATTGGGGTATAAAGAAGGTTATAGAAGGTGGAAGAGCTTGCAGTCTATTAGGGTTTAAGGGATGATACAGAGGATAGAAGAGCTTACAATCTATTAGGGTATAATCTATTACGTTGTAAAGGGAGGATACAGAAGGTAGAAGAGCTTACAATCTATTAGGGGTAAGGGAGGATTATAGAAGGTGAAAAAGTGTACAAATAGAGTATAACAAAGGAGGCAGAAGAGCTTACACTCTATTAGGGTCTTAGGAAGGATACAGAAGGTAGAAGAGCTTACAATCTATTAGGGGGTAAGGGAGGATTATAAAGGGTGAAAAAGTTACAAAGAGTATAACAAAGGAGGCAGAAGAGCTTACAATCTATTGGGGTATAAAGAAGGTTACAGAAGGTAGAAGAGCTTACAATCTATTGGGGTATAAAGAAGGTTACAGAAGGTAGAAGAGCTTACAATCTATTGGGGTATAAGGGAGGCTATAGAAGGTAGAAGAGCTTACAATCTATTAGGGTATAAGGGAGGCTATAGAAGGTAGAAGAGCTTACAATCTATTAGGGTATAAGGGAGGATACAGAAGGTAGAAGAGCTTACAATCTATTGGGGTATAAAGAAGGTAGAAGAGCTTACAATCTATTGGGGTATAAAGAAGGTAGAAGAGCTTACAATCTATTGGGGTATAAAGAAGGTTACAGAAGGTAGAAGAGCTTACAATCTATTAGGGTATATAAATGGAAGGATACAGAAAGTGGAAGTGTATAAATAGAGTATAATGAAGGAGGCAGAAGAGCTAACAATCTATTAGGCTTTCAACCAGCACCTTACAATCAGGATATTTACCTAGAATATGTTCATACACCACATCACTGAAGAGCACCACCGGCGTCTGGCGGTCCGGGAAGAGGTTCTGGAAACTCTCTACACACAGGTTTACATCCATCGCTTTACCACCAAAAACATACATGACGGGCAGCCGGTTGCTCGGGCTCAGACACGCCCTGCCGTAATGTATCAGGATTTCAGCTCCAACGTGTTCCGCAGCCACCTCATCCACACAGCAACTGCCGGGAGCAACGGACAGGAAATACGGTTATTGCTGGTCATAATCAAGACGTGTAAAACCAACACACAGCCTGGACAAGAAAACCCCTCCCCACCCCTCCCCAAGCTACTGACCTGACAAATGTCCGTACAATCACTGCAGAGAACAGAAGTAATCTGAACCAAGACAATTTTTTTTTTCCTGGTGACCTTTATTACCGGGACAATAAGTGGTGGAAGACCCAACATTTTACATCTGACACCACCACGCATGCGCCACTTCTGAAAAAGAGAAGCGCTCTGCCTTGACACTGAGAATGATTGTCTGGGCTCTGCTGTGTCCTGGAACCAATCAGGGACAAGCAAAGGTACACAATATGGGAGTATATCAGGCAGGGTTCAGGGGGTGCCAGCGGAGGCCTTCAAGTGTGCCAGGGAAAGCGGCTTTCCGTGGGGGCACCCAATACGGAGGAGGGGGAGGAGCCAGGAGCGCCGCCGGGGGACCCCAGAAGAGGAGGATTAGGGCCGCTCTGTGTAAAACTCTTGCACAGAGCAGGTAAGCATAATATGTTTGTTATTTAAAAAAATAAATAAAAAACAACCTTTACAATCACTTTAAAGAAAGGAGCCAAGTCATTGCAATATTTCAGTAAAAAAAAAAAAAAACACACTACAGTAAATTTTAGGGCAAACAACATTAAACTACCCAAATGTTGGGTAAAATATAAAAGACGAGTTTGTACCGTGTAAATAGGTACCCAAATGTCAAACCTTAACTACTTTACAGCCACACTATAGCCGAAAGACGGCTACAGGGTGGGCTTAGATTGCCAAGAGGGCGTCCATGTACATCCTCTCGCTCTTCCCCCCTGCAGGCGCAGGCGGCGCGCTCTGTGATCACCGAGTCCTCCTCGGGACTTGGCTGATCACATATCAGAGTAAAGGGCCGATCCCGGCTCCATACCACATGATCAGCTGTCAGCCAATGACAGCTGATTACATGATGTAAACAGAAGCCGGTAATTGGCTTCCAGCTTGTGTAAACGGGACTTCGGTCCCACACAGTGGCACTCACTGCTGCTAAGCAGTGCCCATCAGTATTGCTAACCAGGTCCCACCAGTGCCACCTATTAGTGGCAATCAGTGCCAACCAGTGTCATCTTATCAGTGAAGCCTCATCAGTGCCCATCAGTGAAGCCTCATCAGTGCCCATCAGTGAGGCCTCATCAGTGCCCATCAGTGAGGCCTCATCAGTGCCCATCAGTGAGGCCTCATCAGTGCCCATCAGTGAGGCCTCATCAGTGCCCATCAGTGAGGCCTCATCAGTGCCCATCAGTGAGGCCTCATCAGTGAATCCTCATCAGTGAAGCCTCATCAGTGCCCATCAGTGAAGCCTCATCAGTGCCCATCAGTGAAGCCTCATCAGTGCCCATCAGTGAAGCCTCATCAGTGCCCATCAGTGAAGCCTCATCAGTGCCCATCAGTGAAGCCTCATCAGTGCCCATCAGTGAAGCCTCATCAGTGCCCATCAGTGAAGCCTCATCAGTGCCCATCAGTGAAGCCTCATCAGTGCCCATCAGTGAAGCCTCATCAGTGCCCATCAGTGAAGCCTCATCAGTGCCCATCAGTGAAGCCTCATCAGTGCCCATCAGTGAAGCCTCATCAGTGCCCATCAGTGAAGCCTCATCAGTGCCCATCAGTGAAGCCTCATCAGTGCCCATCAGTGAAGCCTCATCAGTGCCCATCAGTGAAGCCTCATCAGTGTCCATCAGTGCACATCAGTGTCATCTCATCAGTGCCCATCAGTGTCGTCTCATCAGTGCACATCAGTGAAGCCCCAACAGTGCCCATCAGTGTCGTCTCATCAGTGCCGTCTCATCAGTGCCGTCTCATCAGTGCCGTCTCATCAGTGCCGTCTCATCAGTGCCGTCTCATCAGTGCCGTCTCATCAGTGCCGTCTCATCAGTGCCGTCTCATCAGTGCCCATCAATGTCGTCTCATCAGTGCCCATCAGTGTCGTCTCATCAGTGCACATCAGTGAAGCCCCATCAGTGTCCATCAGTGTCGTCTCATCAGTTGCCATCAGTGCCCATCAGTGAAGCCTGAACAGTGCCCATCAGTGCCAACTATTAGTGCTGCTTATCAGTGTCACCTACCAGTGCCCATCATTGTTGCCTTATCAGTGCCTATAAATAAAGCCTATCAGCGCACATCAGTGAAGGAGAAAAAAAAAAAATTACCTGTTTGCAAAACTTTTATAACAAACTATTAAGCAGTCAGGATGCCTTCCCACCGAGGAAATGAAGGAACCCCCCCCCCCCCAATCTCCTCGGTGGGAAGGCATCCTGACTGCTTAAAGTGGTCCCAGACTCCCCGGAGGAACAGCAGTGCCCGGGAACTACTGTGGGCAGCAGGGAACACAAGCAGAAGTGATCAAATCCTTGGTGCTTTCCGGCTTCATTCATCACAGAGGAGATGAAGAACTCCCCCCCTCCCCCCCCCCCATCTCCTCTGTGATGAATGAAGCCGGAAAGCACCAAGGATTTGATCGCTTCTGCTTTCAGAGCTGTCATTTCCCGGCTGTGAAACCAATGCCTGCCGTCAGCTGACATCACAGAGTGGCTCCAGAATAGACCCCCAATGTCTCCAGAAAGAGGGTCTGTCACCTGTCCAAAGACATCACAAGGGGACTTCTTCACCCACTTTTGATAGTAATAAAAGTAAATGAAAGTACAGTTTTTTTTTTAAAGAAAATGTAAAAAAATAAATGTAAATAAAAAGTAAATGAAAATTAAAAGCACCCCGTCCCTCTATGCAAATGCATGCATCAGTGCAGCACACATACAGTATCTCACAAAATTAAGTACACCCCTCACATTTTTGTAAATATTTTCTTCTATCTTTTCATGTGACAACACTGAAGAAATGACACTTTGCTACAATGTAAAGTAGTGAGTGTACAGCTTGTATAACAGTGTAAATTTGCTGTCCCCTCAAAATAACTCAACACACAGCCATTAATGTCTAAACCACTGGCAACAAAAGTCAGTACACCCCTAAGTGAAAATCTCCAAATTGGGCCCAATTAGCCATTTTCCCTTCCCGGTGTCATGTGACTCTTTAGTGTTACAAGGTCTCAGGTGTGAATGGGGAGCAAGTGTGTTAAATTTGGTGTTAGCGCTCTCACTCTCTCATACTGGTCACTGGAAGTTCAACATGGCACCTCATGGCAAAGAACTCTCTGAGGATCTGAAAAAAAAAACTCCTGTCAATTGTTGCTCTACATAAAGATGGCCTAGGCTATAAGATTGCCAAGACCCTGAAACTGAGCTGCAGCATTGCTGCAGAGGTTGTAGGGGTGGGGGGGGGTCAGCCTGTCAGTGCTCAGACCATACGCCGCACACTGCATCAAATTGGTCTGCATGGCTGTCATCCCAGAAGGAAGCCTCTTCTAAAGATGATGCACAAGAAAGACCGCAAACAGTTTACTGAAGACAAGCAGACTAAGGAGATGGATTACTGGAACCATGTCCTGTGGTCTGATGAGACCAAGATAAACTTATTTGGTTCAGATGGTGACAAGCGTGTGTGGGGGCAACCAGGTGAGGAGGACAAAGACCAATCCTGTGTAAGGTGGAAGTCTAACCTGCCAATGGAACATCTTCTCCTGTCGATCATCTCACCTGCCATATGACGTGTCCCCCAAGATGTACATTTTGGCCCCTGTAGCTTCTTCCAGTTTTCTGGCAATGCTGACTGAATCCACCAGGAGGTCATCAGAGAACTGCAGAGCCACCTAAACCCAGAGAGGAAGAGAGCTTTGTAAGAGTAAATCAGAATATTAAAGAGAATCTGTCATCAGAGCATTCTGTGCTCAGTCAACTGTTTTTTTTTTTTTAACATTTATTTAAAAGTAGGGTAGGGTTGCACCGATACCTGAAACCGATACTTTCAGGCTTGGTTCTTTGAGCTGTCAGCGGGTCTCCCCTGTTGACAGCTAAAGTGTTAAAGAAGTCCGGTAATTGGAGCCGTGAAAAAAAAAAAAAAAAAAGCAACCAGCAATGTTTATTAACAACTCTGCTCAGCCACTGTAACACTAAAATAAAAAGAAACATTGTTTCGTTTTGTATCTTTTTGTTTCTTCATCTGCAGATCAAAGGGATGTACAAATGTTCCTCTGTTTAACCCCTTAATTTACTCTAATCAGCCTTAATTAACTCCCTACTCTCCTCCATTTAATTATTATTTTCCTACTTTTTTTTTTTGTTCACGTCTATTTTATAAACGATAAACAATTAAAACTTTTTTTTTTTTGTTTGCTTTGTTAGAGAATATTTTTGCACACACATAATATATATATATATATATATATATAAACATATATTTACACATTTCACATTGAAAAAGCGCAAAATTAAAAGTAAAAATCTATTTATTTCATTTGTAAATAACTTTTCAATGCTTTGTACCGTTGCCGACAGCTGCAGTGAAAACAAAAAACAGTTGCGGTCGGTATCGGTATCAGCGAGTAATAAAAAAAAAGTATCAGTACTTGTACTCGTTGTAACAAAAAAAAAAAAAATGGTATCGGTGCATCCCTATTTATAAGTCTTAAAAGCATTTAAATTTAAAGAGTAGGTAAACCCCGACAAGCCTGGGATCACACAGGAGCGGTGCGGAAAACCGCATGCAATTCAGACAGGAATCGCACCACATTCCCGTTTAAATCGCATGCAATTCTTTGCAGTGCGATTTGCGCCCATTCATTTTGTGTGGATGCAAATTGCACTGCAAAGTATCAGTTTCGCAAGCATTTTTACAAGTACTCATGAAAATACTCGGTATCGGTGCATTGTTCAGTAAAAATGTGGTGCACAGAGGAACTCTGTATTGTAGAACAAAAGTGATGAAGCAGCTGAATTCTCCACCTGGGCTTCCAATGTCCTCCATCAATATAACCCCCCCAAAAAAAGTGCTAAATAAAGTAAGTTGGTATTAAAATAGTGAAAAGTCTATATGAGATTTCCATACAATTATTTGTGAATAAATTCACCACGAAAGGTTGTGATAGTGGAGAAAGGGAACCTCCACCTCATAAAACGGCTGCTTACCAGCTCCTGAGACCTCCTATTACAGGAGGTCTGAGACACCTTTGGCTCCAAACCCAGCCAGGGCCTTTGATCATCCAGGGGGGATCGCGCTGTTTTAAGCCTCCTCCGCCCACATGGAATCAATCAGATCACACCTAGTGCCTGATGTCATTTGTGACAAAACGCGTAGGAAGGAGCGATGTGCTGACGTCACCGCGTTTATGCCAGTTCCGGACTACATCGAGAGCCGGCTGGCTTGTTTGTTCTATGCGATTTTTATTTTCATATTGATACAATAGACCCTAAGATTTTACACTATGGAGGTTTATTTCTTCTTTTTTGGAAACCCTCTGATTGATTCCCTGTGGAAACAGGTCTGAGACACTCTAAACCCAGCCAGGGCTTTTGATCATCCAGGGGGATCGCGCTGTTTTAAGCCTCCTCCGCCCACAGGGAATCGATCAAAGGGTTTCCAAAAAAAGAAGAAATAAACCTCCATAGTGTAAAATCTTAGGGTTTATTGTATGTATTGTATCTATATGAGAATAAAAATCGCTTAGAACAAACAAGCCGGCCGGCTCTCAATGCAGCCCGTAGTCCGGTACTGGCGTAAACGCGGTGACGTCAGCACGTCGCTCCTCCCTGCGCGTTTTGTCACAAATGACGTCATCCTGGGGCACTCGTGTGATCTGATCGTTCCCCCTGTGGGCGGAGGAGGCCTAAAACAGCACGATCCCTCCAGATGATCAAAAGCCCTGGCTGGGTTTAGAGGGTCTCAGACCTCCTGTAATAGGAGGTCTCAGGAGCTGGTAAGCAGCTATTTTTTGAGGTGGAGGTTCCCTTTCTCTACTATCACAACCTTTCGTGGTCGAAGTTATTCACAAAGAATTGTATGGAAGTCACGTCAACCTATGGACTTGTTTTTGCACAATCTCACGGCCTCTGCCAAGTCATATAAATCAGGGCGGTTATGACAAACCTTTTTGGCCCCGTTCTCCTGAATAAACCCAACAGTCCTCCGAATTTCATAGATCTCCTCCAGGGACCCCTCGGAGCATCTACTGGCCCCCGGCTCTGGAGCACTCAGGGCCCGATGGATGACGTTCTCCGCGTCACTGCTAAACAGAGCGCTGCTCATGTTCCTGCGATCTATGGGCGGTCTGCGAGGGAGGGGATAACCGCACAGATCACGTCATTGGATGTAATCACACCAACCTGTCCAATAAAAAAAAAAAGACACATATTTAATTTGAGGGATGTACAATGATCTCCGAGATAGAAGATCCTTTGAATATATTAATCACTTAAGAAGCGGGCCTATTTTTCAAACATCTTTTTTGCTAGAAAATTACTTAGACCCCCCCCAAACATTATATATGTATATATATATATTTATTAATATATATCCATTTCCAATACTGTATAATGTATGTGGAATTTATTTTCTGTATGGTTGCAAATGTAATAAAAATGTTTATGCAGCAACTAAAAAAAAAAAAAAAAAAAAAGAGAGAGCTGCTGATACTTTGTATCTTTGTCTAGAATTTTTTTTCTCCTGCCCTGTGATCTGCTACAGGAACACCATCCATATTATATGTGTGCAAATATACAGTATATATATATATCTCATGGAATCTGTGGGGACACCATCCATATTGTATGTAGAGGAAGACAGAGCAGGTATGAGAGAATGCACGTGTATATAATGTGTGTATGTGTGTGTATATATATATATATATATATATATATATATATATATATATATATATATATATATATATAGGAGAGCAGTGTATAAAACAGATCCCCTAATATATATATATATATACACACACACACACATATACAGAGAGAGTGTGTAAGGGGGAGAGCAGTGTGTACAGATCCCCTATGCTGTGTATATACAGTATCTTACAAAAGTAAGTACACCCCTCAGTCACATTTGTGTAAATCTTTTCTTCTATCTTTTCATGTGACAACACTGAAGAAATGACACTTGTCTACAATGTAAAGTAGTGAGTGTACAGCTTGTATAACAGTGTAAATTTGCTGTCCCCTCAAAATAACTCAACACACAGCCATTAATGTCTAAACCGCTGGCAACAAAAGTCAGTACACCCCTAAGTGAAAATCTCCAAATTGGGCCCAAAGTGTCGGTCCCTAATTATATTTATAGTGGGGAGGGAGAGCAGTGTATACAGATCCCTCATGCTGTGTATGTATGTATGTATGTATATATATATATATATATATATATATATATATATATATATATATATATAATGTACAGGGACATACAGACCAGTGATAATGAATAGAGCACAGTATACAGATGGGGGAGGTGTTGTATTTCTCTCTAGAAGTCGGACTATAAAACACCCATATAAATATATTGATAACAGTCAGTGTCCTGCACACCCCCAGCCCCCCCTCTCCCTGGTCCCTCCATACCTCCCACGTGGTGACTACACAGCACCTCCAGGACTCTTCCCGCCTCTTCCAATATGGCCGCTATGTGCCCCACTTCCGGACCCGTTTGCTCTAGGGGGAAGTGACGTCATGCCGGCTGGGATCGGAGGAGGCAGGTAGGTCACATGACCGGTTCTGATACAGGGGAGAGGAATGGAGCCCGGAGGGGATGGTGTATATAGAATGGGGGGAGGGGGAGATATGAATACAGAACACTCAGAGCTCCTCCTGTAGCTGCCAGTGTCACCTCGGTGTCCCCAGACACCTCTTTCTGTAAGACTGTCCCCCCACTGCTCCTGGGACCTGTAAGGATCCCCCTGTCAGGGGAGTTTATGGCATTCTGTGTCCCCACTGTGACAAATCCCCCCCCATGTCCTGTGTGGTCACCGGGACAGGAAGTTCCTCCCCCCACAACAGGCTGGTAGACACTTCATCATTTGAAGGGAAATATTAATGGAAATCTATTTTTTTTTTGTAACCGGCCCTATAATCATAACAAAATAAAATTTCCAGTTATATATTTCCCATCATTGGCCCCCTGAATATGACACCTTTCTTTTTTCTCTACATAAAACACGCCGACGCTGCGGACTCATTCACACAGTCAGCACCCCTCTGAAAAGTGTTCTGTGGTGGATCGCTGTGCAGAGGGCACTCGGGGGGGGGGGGGGGGGGTGAGCCCGCCGGATCCTCCGGATCCCTTTTATCCAGCTGAATTGGTATTTTCTGTTGAAATACGAAACCGAAACAACAAAGAGAACGATTGGCTCCCATCCATGTGTATGGGTCACCTTGGTCCGCGGTACTGCCTGAGAAATGCAACACATTGTATTGTTTTTACCGCCCCCCCCACACACACAAAGAACTGCAACCCTATCAGTATGCAGTCTCTGATCATCTCCTGTACTATGTCTGCAGTCTCTGACCATCTCCTGTACTATGTCTGCAGTCTCTGACCATCTCCTGTACTATGTCTGCAGTCTCTGACCATCTCCTGTACTATGTCTGCAGTCTCTGATCATCTCCTGTACTATGTCTGCAGTCTCTGATCATCTCCTGTACTATGTCTGCAGTCTCTGATCATCTCCTGTACTATCTCTGCAGTCTCTGATCATCTCCTGTACTATGCCTGCAGTCTCTGATCATCTCCTGTACTATCTCTGCAGTCTCTGATCATCTCCTGTACTATCTCTGCAGTCTCTGATCATCTCCTGTACTATGCCTGCAGTCTCTGATCATCTCCTGTACTGTGTCTGCAGTCTCTGATCATCTCCTGTACTGTGTCTGCAGTCTCTGATCATCTCCTGTATTATGTCTGCAGTCTCTGATCATCTCCTGTACTATGTCTGCAGTCTCTGATCATCTCCTGTACTATGCCTGCAGTCTCTGATCATCTCCTGTACTATGCCTGCAGTCTCTGATCATCTCCTGTACTATATCTGCAGTCTCTGACCATCTCATGTAATATGTCTGCAGTCTCTGATCATCTCCTGTATTATGTCTGCAGTCTCTGATCATCTCTTGTATTATGTCTGCAGTCTCTGATCATCTCCTGTACTATGCCTGCAGTCTCTGATCATCTCCTGTACTATGCCTGCAGTCTCTGATCATCTCCTGTACTATGCCTGCAGTCTCTGATCATCTCCTGTACTATGTCTGCAGTCTCTGATCATCTCTTGTATTATGTCTGCAGTCTCTGATCATCTCCTGTACTATATCTGCAGTCTCTGATCATCTCCTGTACTATGTCTGCAGTCTCTGATCATCTCCTGTACTGTGTCTGCAGTCTCTGATCATCTCCTGTACTGTGTCTGCAGTCTCTGATCATCTCCTGTATTATGTCTGCAGTCTCTGATCATCTCCTGTACTATGCCTGCAGTCTCTGATCATCTCCTGTACTATATCTGCAGTCTCTGACCATCTCATGTAATATGTCTGCAGTCTCTGATCATCTCCTGTATTATGTCTGCAGTCTCTGACCATCTCCTGTATCATGTCTGCAGTCTCTGATCATCTCCTGTACTATGTCTGCAGTCTCTGATCATCTCCTGTACTATGTCTGCAGTCTCTGATCATCTCCTGTATTATGTCTGCAGTCTCTGACCATCTCCTGTACTATGTCTGCAGTCTCTGATCATCTCCTGTATTATGTCTGCAGTCTCTGACCATCTCCTGTACCATGTCTGCAGTCTCTGATCATCTCCTGTATTATGTCTGCAGTCTCTGATCACCTCCTGTATCATGTCTGCAGTCTCTGATCATCTCCTGTACTATGTCTGCAGTCTCTGACCATCTCCTGTACTATGTCTGCAGTCTCTGACCATCTCCTGTACTATGTCTGCAGTCTCTGACTATCTCCTGTACTATGTCTGCAGTCTCTGACCATCTCCTGTACTATGTCTGCAGTGATTGGTCTGATTCCTCCTCAGAGGTCCTCTCTGCAGTCTCTGGAATGGATGCGGTGTGTACGATCGGATCGGTTGGCTCGCGGCGCTCGGTTGATAAACATGCACAGATCGTCCTGCAGCAGATGAACAAGATGAGGCAGCAGCGGGAGTTCTGTGACCTCCAGATACGAGTCGGCCCCGTCCTCTTCTCGGTGCACAAGTTGGTTTTGGCGGCCAGCAGTCCCTACTTCGCGGCTCTTCTGTCTGGGGGGTTAAAGGAGTCCTCCGATGACGTGGTACTGATTCAGGAAGTGGAACCCAACAGCTTCCAACTTCTGCTCGATTTTATATACTCAGGTAAGAGGCCGTCCTATGTGTGTGACATACATACCCCCTGACCGCCACTTCTCTCATTTACCAACACCTTCCTTTTCTAAATCAACACAGTGAGTGGTCATAATAAAAAAAACTGCTGCCACGTCTACCGCTCTACTGCCACGTCTACTGCTCTGCTGACACCATCATCTGTCCTGCTGTCATCGTCCTCTGCCCGCTACTGACGCTGTCCTCTGCCACCTTACTGACACCGTCCTCTGCCCCCCCTACTGACACCGTCCTCTGCCCCCCTACTGACACCGTCCTCTGCCCCGCTACTGACACCGTCCTCTGCCCCCCTACTGACACCGTCCTCTGCCCCCCTACTGACACCGTCCTCTGCCCCCCTACTGACACCGTCCTCTGCCCCCCTACTGACACCGTCCTCTGCCCCCCTACTGACACCGTCCTCTGCCCCCCTACTGACACCGTCCTCTGCCCCCCTACTGACACCGTCCTCTGCCCCCTACTGACACCGTCCTCTGCCCCCTACTGACACCGTCCTCTGCCCCCCTACTGACACCGTCCTCTGCCACCTTACTGACACCGTCCTCTGCCCCCCTACTGACACCGTCCTCTGCCCCCCTACTGACACCGTCCTCTGCCCCCCTACTGACACCGTCCTCTGCCCCGCTACTGACACCGTCCTCTGCCCCCTACTGACACCGTCCTCTGCCCCCCTACTGACACCGTCCTCTGCCCCCCTACTGACACCGTCCTCTGCCCCCCTACTGACACCGTCCTCTGCCCCCCTACTGACACCGTCCTCTGCCCCCCTACTGACACCGTCCTCTGCCCCCTACTGACACCGTCCTCTGCCCCCTACTGACACCGTCCTCTGCCCCCTACTGACACCGTCCTCTGCCCCCTACTGACACCGTCCTCTGCCCCCCTACTGACACCGTCCTCTGCCACCTTACTGACACCGTCCTCTGCCACCTTACTGACACCGTCCTCTGCCCCCCTACTGACACCGTCCTCTGCCCCCCTACTGACACCGTCCTCTGCCCCCCTACTGACACCGTCCTCTGCCCCCCTACTGACACCGTCCTCTGCCCCCTACTGACACCGTCCTCTGCCCCCTACTGACACCGTCCTCTGCCCCCCTACTGACACCGTCCTCTGCCACCTTACTGACACCGTCCTCTGCCACCTTACTGACACCGTCCTCTGCCCCCCTACTGACACCGTCCTCTGCCCCCCTACTGACACCGTCCTCTGCCCCCCTACTGACACCGTCCTCTGCCCCCCTACTGACACCGTCCTCTGCCCCCCTACTGACACCGTCCTCTGCCCCCCTACTGACACCGTCCTCTGCCCCCCTACTGACACCGTCCTCTGCTCCGCTACTGACACCGTCTTCTGCCCCCTACTGACACCGTCCTCTGCCCCCCTACTGACACCGTCCTCTGCCCCGCTACTGACACCGTCCTCTGCCCCGCTACTGACACCGTCCTCTGCCCCGCTACTGACACCATCCTCTGCCCCCCTACTGACACCGTGCTCTGCCCCCTACTGACACCGTCCTCTGCCCCCCTACTGACACCGTCCTCTGCCCCCCTACTGACACCGTCCTCTGCCACCTTACTGACACCGTCCTCTGCCACCTTACTGACACCGTCCTCTGCCCCCCTACTGACACCGTCCTCTGCCCCCCTACTGACACCGTCCTCTGCCCCCCTACTGACACCGTCCTCTGCCCCGCTACTGACACCGTCCTCTGCCCCGCTACTGACACCGTCCTCTGCCCTGCTACTGACACCGTCCTCTGCCCTGCTACTGACACCGTCCTCTGCCCCGCTACTGACACCGTTCCTCTGCCCCGCTACTGACACCGTCCTCTGCCCCGCTACTGACACCGTCCTCTGCCCCGCTACTGACACCGTTCCTCTGCCCTGCTACTGACACCGTCCTCTGCCCCGCTACTGACACCGTCCTCTGCCCCCTACTGACACCGTCCTCTGCCCCCCTACTGACACCGTCCTCTGCCCCCCTACTGACACCGTCCTCTGCCCCCCTACTGACACCGTCCTCTGCCCCCCTACTGACACCGTCCTCTGCCCCCCTACTGACACCGTCCTCTGCCCCCTACTGACACCGTCCTCTGCCCCCTACTGATACCGTCCTCTGCCCCCTACTGACACCGTCCTCTGCCCCCCTACTGACACCGTCCTCTGCCACCTTACTGACACCGTCCTCTGCCACCTTACTGACACCGTCCTCTGCCACCTTACTGACACCGTCCTCTGCCCCCCTACTGACACCGTCCTCTGCCCCCCTACTGACACCGTCCTCTGCCCCCCTACTGACACCGTCCTCTGCCCCCCTACTGACACCGTCCTCTGCCCCCTACTGACACCGTCCTCTGCCCCCTACTGACACCGTCCTCTGCCCCCCTACTGACACCGTCCTCTGCCACCTTACTGACACCGTCCTCTGCCACCTTACTGACACCGTCCTCTGCCCCCCTACTGACACCGTCCTCTGCCCCCCTACTGACACCGTCCTCTGCCCCCCTACTGACACCGTCCTCTGCCCCCCTACTGACACCGTCCTCTGCCCCCCTACTGACACCGTCCTCTGCCCCCCTACTGACACCGTCCTCTGCTCCGCTACTGACACCGTCTTCTGCCCCCTACTGACACCGTCCTCTGCCCCCCTACTGACACCGTCCTCTGCCCCGCTACTGACACCGTCCTCTGCCCCGCTACTGACACCATCCTCTGCCCCCCTACTGACACCGTCCTCTGCCCCCCTACTGACACCGTCCTCTGCCCCCTACTGACACCGTCCTCTGCCCCCCTACTGACACCGTCCTCTGCCCCCCTACTGACACCGTCCTCTGCCACCTTACTGACACCGTCCTCTGCCACCTTACTGACACCGTCCTCTGCCCCCCTACTGACACCGTCCTCTGCCCCCCTACTGACACCGTCCTCTGCCCCCCTACTGACACCGTCCTCTGCCCCCCTACTGACACCGTCCTCTGCCCCCCTACTGACACCGTCCTCTGCCCCCCTACTGACACCGTCCTCTGCCCCCTACTGACACCGTCCTCTGCCCCCCTACTGACACCGTCCTCTGCCCCCTACTGACACCGTTCCTCTGCCCCCTACTGACACCGTCCTCTGCCCCCCTACTGACACCGTCCTCTGCCACCTTACTGACACCGTCCTCTGCCACCTTACTGACACCGTCCTCTGCCCCCCTACTGACACCGTCCTCTGCCCCCCTACTGACACCGTCCTCTGCCCCCCTACTGACACCGTCCTCTGCCCCCCTACTGACACCGTCCTCTGCCCCCCTACTGACACCGTCCTCTGCCCCCCTACTGACACCGTCCTCTGCCCCCCTACTGACACCGTCCTCTGCCCCCCTACTGACACCGTCCTCTGCCCCCCTACTGACACCGTCCTCTGCCCCCTACTGACACCGTCCTCTGCCCCCCTACTGACACCGTCCTCTGCCCCCCTACTGACACCGTCCTCTGCCCCCCTACTGACACCGTCCTCTGCCCCCCTACTGACACCGTCCTCTGCCCCCCTACTGACACCGTCCTCTGCCCCCCTACTGACACCGTCCTCTGCCCCCCTACTGACACCGTCCTCTGCCCCCCTACTGACACCGTCCTCTGCCCCCCTACTGACACCGTCCTCTGCCCCCTACTGACACCGTCCTCTGCCCCCTACTGACACCGTCCTCTGCCCCCTACTGACACCGTCCTCTGCCCCCCTACTGACACCGTCCTCTGCCACCTTACTGACACCGTCCTCTGCCACCTTACTGACACCGTCCTCTGCCCCCCTACTGACACCGTCCTCTGCCCCCCTACTGACACCGTCCTCTGCCCCCCTACTGACACCGTCCTCTGCCCCCCTACTGACACCGTCCTCTGCCCCCTACTGACACCGTCCTCTGCCCCCCTACTGACACCGTCCTCTGCTCCGCTACTGACACCGTCTTCTGCCCCCTACTGACACCGTCCTCTGCCCCCCTACTGACACCGTCCTCTGCCCCGCTACTGACACCGTCCTCTGCCCCGCTACTGACACCATCCTCTGCCCCCGCTACTGACACCGTCCTCTGCCCCCCTACTGACACCGTCCTCTGCCCCCCTACTGACACCGTCCTCTGCCCCCCTACTGACACCGTCCTCTGCCCCCCTACTGACACCGTCCTCTGCCCCCCTACTGACACCGTCCTCTGCCACCTTCCTGACACCGTCCTCTGCCACCTTACTGACACCGTCCTCTGCCCCCCTACTGACACCGTCCTCTGCCCCCCTACTGACACCGTCCTCTGCCCCCTACTGACACCGTCCTCTGCCCCGCTACTGACACCGTCCTCTGCCCCGCTACTGACACCGTCCTCTGCCCCGCTACTGACACCGTCCTCTGCCCTGCTACTGACACCGTCCTCTGCCCCGCTACTGACACCGTTCCTCTGCCCCGCTACTGACACCGTCCTCTGCCCCGCTACTGACACCGTCCTCTGCCCCGCTACTGACACCGTCCTCTGCCCCGCTACTGACACCGTCCTCTGCCCCGCTACTGACACCGTCCTCTGCCACCTTACTGACACCGTCCTCTGCCTTCTACTGACACCGTCCTCTGCCCCCTACTGACACCGTCCTCTGCCCCCTACTGACACCGTTCCTCTGCCCCGCTACTGACACCGTTCCTCTGCCCCGCTACTGACACCGTCCTCTGCCCCGCTACTGACACCGTTCCTCTGCCCCGCTACTGACACCGTTCCTCTGCCCCGCTACTGACACCGTCCTCTGCCCCGCTACTGACACCGTCCTCTGCCCCGCTACTGACACCGTCCTCTGCCCCGCTACTGACACCGTCCTCTGCCCCGCTACTGACACCGTTCCTCTGCCCCGCTACTGACACCGTCCTCTGCCCCGCTACTGACACCGTCCTCTGCCCCGCTACTGACACCGTCCTCTGCCCCGCTACTGACACCGTCCTCTGCCACCTTACTGACACCGTCCTCTGCCTTCTACTGACACCGTCCTCTGCCCCCTACTGACACCGTCCTCTGCCCCCTACTGACACCGTTCCTCTGCCCCGCTACTGACACCGTTCCTCTGCCCCGCTACTGACACCGTCCTCTGCCCCGCTACTGACACCGTTCCTCTGCCCCGCTACTGACACCGTTCCTCTGCCCCGCTACTGACACCGTCCTCTGCCCCGCTACTGACACCGTCCTCTGCCCCGCTACTGACACCGTCCTCTGCCCCGCTACTGACACCGTTCCTCTGCCCCGCTACTGACACCGTCCTCTACCCCGCTACTGACACCGTCCTCTGCCCCGCTACTGACACCGTCCTCTGCCCCGCTACTGACACCGTCCTCTGCCACCTTACTGACACCGTCCTCTGCCACCTTACTGACACCGTCCTCTGCCACCTTACTGACACCGTCCTCTGCCCCCCTACTGACACCGTCCTCTGCCTTCTACTGACACCGTCCTCTGCCTTCTACTGACACCGTCCTCTGCCTTCTACTGACACCGTCCTCTGCCTTCTACTGACACCGTCCTCTGCCTTCTACTGACACCGTCCTCTGCCTTCTACTGACACCGTCCTCTGCCTTCTACTGACACCGTCTTCTGCTCCCCTACTGACACCGTCTTCTGCCCCCCTACTGACACCGTCTTCTGCCCCCCTACTGACACCGTCTTCTGCCCCCCTACTGACACCGTCTTCTGCCCCCCTACTGACACCGTCTTCTGCCCCCCTACTGACACCGTCTTCTGCCCCCCTACTGACACCGTCTTCTGCCCCCCTACTGACACCGTCTTCTGCCCCCCTACTGACACCGTCTTCTGCCCCCCTACTGACACCGTCTTCTTCCCCGCTACTGACACCGTCCTCTGCCCCGCTACTGACACCGTCCTCTGCCCCGCTACTGACACCGTCCTCTGCCCCGCTACTGACACCGTCCTCTGCCCCGCTACTGACACCGTCCTCTGCCCCCCTACTGACATAGTCTTCTGCCCCCCTACTGACACCGTCTTCTGCCCCCCTACTGACACCGTCTTCTGCCCCCCTACTGACACCGTCTTCTGCCCCCCTACTGACACCGTCTTCTGCCCCCCTACTGACACCGTCCTCTGCCACCTTACTGACACCGTCCTCTGCCACCTTACTGACACCGTCCTCTGCCACCTTACTGACACCGTCCTCTGCCTTCCACTGACACCGTCCTCTGCCTTCTACTGACACCGTCCTCTGCCTTCTACTGACACCGTCCTCTGCCTTCTACTGACACCGTCCTCTGCCTTCTACTGACACCGTCCTCTGCCTTCTACTGACACCGTCCTCTGCCTTCTACTGACACCGTCCTCTGCCTTCTACTGACACCGTCCTCTGCCTTCTACTGACACCGTCCTCTGCCTTCTACTGACACCGTCCTCTGCCTTCTACTGACACCGTCCTCTGCCTTCTACTGACACCGTCCTCTGCCTTCTACTGACACCGTCCTCTGCCTTCTACTGACACCGTCCTCTGCCTTCTACTGACACCGTCCTCTGCCTTCTACTGACACCGTCCTCTGCCTTCTACTGACACCGTCCTCTGCCTTCTACTGACACCGTCCTCTGCCTTCTACTGACACTGTGCTCTGCCCTCTGACACAGTCCTCTGCCCCCCTACCGACACAGTCTTCTGCCCCCCTACCGACACCGTCTTCTGCCCCCCTTACCGACACCGTCTTCTGCCCCCCTTACCGACACCGTCTTCTGCCCCCCTTACCGACACCGTCTTCTGCCCCCCTTACCGACACCGTCTTCTGCCCCCCTTACCGACACCGTCTTCTGCCCCCCTTACCGACACCGTCTTCTGCCCCCCTTACCGACACCGTCTTCTGCCCCCCTTACCGACACCGTCTTCTGCCCCCCTTACCGACACCGTCTTCTGCCCCCCTTACCGACACCGTCTTCTGCCCCCCTTACCGACACCGTCTTCTGCCCCCCTTACCGACACCGTCTTCTGCCCCCCTTACCGACACCGTCTTCTGCCCCCCTTACCGACACCGTCTTCTGCCCCCCTTACCGACACCGTCTTCTGCCCCCCTTACCGACACCGTCTTCTGCCCCCCTTACCGACACCGTCTTCTGCCCCCCTTACCGACACCGTCTTCTGCCCCCCTTACCGACACCGTCTTCTGCCCCCTTACCATCACCATCTTCTGCCCCCCTTACCGACACTGTCCTCTCTTACACCATCCACTGCCCCGCTGACACCGTCCTCTCATACACCATCCTCTGGTCTACTGACACTAACAATAGGAGGCTGAACTCCGGTGATTTTTGATCTCTTGCATGTTGTTCAGGTAGATCTCCACCTCTCAGAGGTTGCCCACCCCTGACTGACTGCAACAGAGACCAGTCAGTTCAGGACTTGGATTGACAGAATATGATTCCTTTGGCGGGAGTTTCGTTTTTAATTTTGATACTATATCTTTTTTGGGAATGTTTCCTCCAGGTTCAGTTGATATCAGCACAGAGAACGTGCAGGGACTGATGGTGGCAGCCGACATGATGCAGCTGAACGACTTGGTGGCGCTGTGCTGCGACTTCTTAAAGGAGCAGATCGAGCCGGCCAATTGCGTCGGCTTTTTCCAGTTCTCAGAGCAGCTGGCCTGTCAGCCTCTGCTGGAGTTCACGGAGAGCTACATCCACGCTCACTTCCCAGAGGTGAAACAAGGCGACGAGTTCCTGAACCTCACCAAAGATCAGCTGACCCGCCTCCTGCGCAGCGAGGAGCTCTGCATCGAGGACGAGCATCAGGTGTTCGCCTCCGCCATGGCATGGCTGCAGAGGGACACAGCGACCCGCAAGAGGCACGTGGTGGAGGTCCTGGAACCGGTGAGGTTCCCTTTGCTGCCACCTCAGAGGCTGCAGAAGGACATTGAAGGTAAAGAAGTGACTCGTCTTCAGATCATTTATTTATCAAATCAGAAAAATAGAGCCTCATACTTCAATATCTAAATCTGTCTTCTTAAAGCTGAACCCCTGGCAGATGTCCTGGGTATCGGGGGAGGGAGGGGTTTGCAATTGGGGAGCTATCCAGAGTCTTGAATCCGTTTTCTGTTTCAGACGTAACAGACTTCAGCCTGCGGGTGGCGCTGCAGACGCTGCTGAGGGAATACTGTGAATCCAGCCTGTCCCCCAAGGACCGCAAACTCTGCAACTTCCTGCAGCCATCCCGCGTGTGGCCTCGGAGGAAAGCTCGCAAATTCCTCTACGCGATTGGTAAGGAGGGATAAACACTATATGGGTGTCATCATAAAAATGCCATAGTTCACATTCATGCTCCCAATTACCTCCAACGTCTAGTCTCCAACCCTCTAAACTGCCCCCTCACTGATCACTGAAACTCCTTACCTACCAGTCTGGCTTTCGGCCGCAACATTCTACAGAAACTGCCCTACTGGAGCTCACTGCTGACTTACCAACTACTATCCAATGAGTATACTAAGTCAATATTACCGCTCTGAGATGGTCCACTCTTGCCCACAAAGAACCAATGGCCACCATTCTGTACTCTTTCTAGACCTTTCTGGTGCCTTCAAAAAAATAAAATAAACCTCCTTTGGTCGCCATGACTCGTTCCTGGTTCTCCTCCTACCCATCTAATTGCTCCTTCAGTGTTGCCTACAACTCTTCCTCCTCCTCTCCTTCTTTCCGTAGGGGTTCCACCCAGGGTTGGTCCTCGAACCCCTTCTATCCTCTATCTGCAACTCCTCCCTTGGTCAGTTGCTAACCTCCCTTGGATTCCAATATCATCTCTATGTTGATGGCACTTAAATAGATCTCTCAACACTTCGGCTTTATTGTTATAACCAGCTGTTCTTACAAGTAGCAGGAGGGAAAGTCGTCCCACCGAGAGGCTTGAGCAACCAGCCGGCACGTCCACTGTCTGGCCGAAGACCCGAACAAAGCCGATGCTTCGTTCAGGTCTCAGATCTAGTAACCCGGAAGCCATGTCACGACATCACTTCCGGGATTACTGGCATCTTAAAGCGGGGGTCCACCTAAACCGCCAAAAAAAAAAAAATATTGAAAGCCAGCAGCTACAAATACTGCAGCTGCTGACTTTTAATACATGGCCACTTACCTGTCCCAGGGTCCAGCGATGTCGGCAGGCGACGCCGAGAACCCGCTCAGTTCTCGGCAGCTGCCGCCGCCATCCTGGGTGAGGGAATCAGGAAGTGAAGCGTTGCGGCTTCACTTCCCGGTTCCCTACTGCGCATGCGCGAGTCGCGCTGCGCGTCCCTAGTGGTCCCCGCTCTCTCCTGGGAGCTGTGTGTTTCCCAGGAGACAGCACGGAGGGACAGGAAGAGGCATAGACTCCCATGGGAGTCTATGCCGGAAGTGGGTGCAAATACCTGTCTTAGACAGGTATCTGCACCCCCCTCCCCCCTGAAAGGTGCCAAATGTGACACCGGAGGGGGGAGGGTTCCGAAAAGCGGAAGTTCCATTTTTGTGTGGAACTCCACTTTAAAGGCACCAGTTTAAAAAAATAAAGTATTCAAAAACGCAGATCTTGACGTTTTGAATACTTTCTTGTTCAGTGGAAGGTTTGGAGTCTTTTAGATCCCCCCCCCCCCCCCCCCCCCCCCCCCGATCTCGACAGCAATAACAGTGATAAAAAAAAATGTAAATTTAAAAGGACAGTGTAACATTTTTTTTTAAATGTACAGAATATCGGCACATAATATCGGCCTGAGAGGTGGCCAAAATATTGGTATCGTATCGGCACCAGAAAAACTATATCGGTCGTTGTGCCGTTCCCTCCGATCCCTGTGCCTTGAATGGGGACTACCGCGCATACGCTTGAGTGACGTCATTGCGGCTCCGGCCACTCACAGCACCGGAGCCCATGAACCCGGAGAAGACTTTGGAGAAAATGTCATCTGTCTCAGCGGTGTGCGGGCACCTCTGGAGGGCTTCATTCTAACATAAGTATTTAATAATGAGCTAGTATGCGACGCATACTAGCTCATTATGCCTTTATCTTACAGGTTTTTTTTTGTTTTTTTTTTAAGAGTTTACCACCTCTTTAATAGCACAGCCATCCATTCTTCTCCTCGGGCCAGGGTGCTATTTGTAATCCTGAACCTGACCTCTCCTTTGGGCCCCACATCCATTCCCTGACCAACTCTTGCTGCCTTCACCTCCGTAACATTTCCAAAAGTCACTTCTCCTTAACCAATGACTTCACAAAGCTTCTAATTCACACCCTGGTTATCTCTCGCCTTGACTATTGCAACTCCCTTTTCATGACCCCCCCCCCCCCCCCATATATCAATCTATCATGAATGCTGCTGCCAGACTCTTCTGCCTTACCAATCACTCAGTGTCCTCCACCCCTCTCTGCCAATCCCTTCACTGGTTCCCATTCAGTGTCCACCACCCCTCTCTGCCAATCCCACCACTGGTCTCCATTCAGTGTCCTCCACCCCTGTCTTCCAATCTCTCCACTGGTTCCCATTCAGTGTCCACGACCCCTCTCTTCTAATCCCTCCACTGGTTCCCATTCAGTGTCCTCCACCCCTCTCTTCTAATCCCTCCACTGGTTCCCATTCAGTGTCCACCACCCCTCTCTTCTAATCCCTCCACTGGTTCCCATTCAGTGTCCTCCACCCCTCTCTTCTAATCCCTCCACTGGTTCCCATTCAGTGTCCACCATCCTTCTCTGCCAATCCCTCCACTAGTTCCCATTCAGTGTCCACCATCCTTCTCTGCCAATCCCTCCACTAGTTCCCATTCAGTGCCCACCACCCCTCTCTTCCAATCCCTCCACTGGCTTCCATTCAGTGCCCCCCCCCCCTGCCAATCCCTTCACTGGTTCCCATTCAGTGTCCACCACCCCTCTCTGCCAATCCCTCCACTAGTTCCCATTCAGTGCCCACCACCCCTCTCTTCCAATCCCTTCACTGTTTCCCATTCAGTGTCCATCACCCCTCTCTTCTAATCCCTCCACTGGTTCCCATTTAGTGTTCTTCACCCCTGTCTTCCAATTCCTCCACTAGTTCCCATTCAGTGTCCACCACCCCTGTCTTCCAATCCCTTCACTGGTTCCCATTCAGTGTCCACCACCCCTCTCTGCCAATCTCTCCACTGGTTCCTATTCAGTGTCCATCACCCCTCTCTTCTAATCCCTCCACTGGTTCCCATTCAGTGTCCACCACCCCTCTCTGCCAATCCCTCCACTGGCTTTCATTCAGTGTC